>JZKD02S2274403.1:99145-141764 GCA_000966675.3 Picea glauca
GGGGGGGGTCTGGAATCGCTAATAATGCATGCGCACATCTGGATGGCCCAGGTTTCAGCGCTCAGATCTATGATGCGCACTGGATTCTGGACCCCCCCCATCTGTTTTGCCTTTAATGGAGGGGGGGGGTCCGGAATGTGTGTTAAAGAGCATGCCCAGATCTACGATCGAAAGGAAAGTGCACAGATCAACGGATCAAGGTGTTTTTCGGACCCCCCCCCCCTAATTTTCTACCTTTAATTGTGGGGGGGGTCCAGAATGGAATCTTACTTTGGCGGGCCCCCTATCTATATGTGGCATGAATCTACTGGTCCTGAATCCCACTGCCTCTCACTGCCTGACATATCACATCACCTCCTGACATCATCATCCACCTTTCCAAAAGAGTCACATCCCATAAACTCTGTCAGTCCTTCCCCCTCATTCACTCGTGGCAAGCCCCCTCACCATGATTTTTCCCCCAATCAATAACCGCCACATCAACCGTCTATATCCCTTAGTCGCGGTCACCTACCATCTCATACTCTAAGAGACCTGTTGACCATTTTTTACTGGATAAACTATCTGTTAACCAGCTGACCTATCCCCCGCACCCAACGTATACCCGTTTATTCAAAATTACCCTCACTCTTCATTCCTTCACCATTTACCCACTCATCGCACCAGAGAATTTACCCTGTTTTCTTCTCTGTTACAGTCATTCACCCCCATCTATAGTCGTCCCCACTAGCATTGTTTTATTTGTAGGTATTGTTACAGTAATGGCACCAAAGTCAAAATGAGCAGAAGGAGAGAAGAATCCATTTCTCTTGCCTCCTGTCGACCTCGACAGGATTCCACTGGCCGACAAAGATTACTTAATCGCAAATACTAAGTGCGATTTCGACTTCGCAGACCTTCAGTCATGGCTTAAAGAAGTTTTCTTGGACTAGAGTGACGAAATTGGACTCTGGGAGTCCAACCTACCCTTGTATCTCTTTCCTCAGATTCACCATTTCCCATAGTTTTCCCTCAAGTGCCATGCCCACTATATCCTCGAGCAAAGAGCCATCGTATCCTCCTCTGGGGAATTTCTTTTCCTCATCATGCTAGAAGCCATTGACCAAATGATGCAAATATCCCGAGCTGACTCCACATCACCTTTTAACCTTGAAATCCTTAAAGAGTTATACCAGAAGATGAATTTTCCTCAAAGAGCTCAAATATTTGAGCTTTTTCTTCCACAATCTGCTCAGCTCCCCGCTACAAATCCCCCTTATCCTTCCTCCATGTTCTCAACCAAAGGAAACCAAGTTATCACGTCCCTATGTGCCTTGCTGGATTATTATTCAGATCAGTGGGTAGATGAACCAATTCTGGGATTTTTGTCTATTTTCTCTACTGATGAGAAGCCCACTACACAGTTCGATTTCAGCACGTTCCTGGCCAATAATATTCACGAGCAATTTGTCAATTTCGCCATAGAAGGCATGTTTCGGTATTCTTCAATACTGGCATACCTGTTCGTTTTCTTCCAAGCGGACAAATTTTCTTTTTCCATGCAGAAGATGGATGGAGATGGCAGACCCCAGGCAGTGACCGCATGGACTTCCCTGCTCAGACATAACTCTACGGACTTCAATTTCAAGCAGTTCATTGATCAGTTCTACCACCCAGTGGTGAGTATGCTCAGTGGAAGACCTAAACCTAGGATTAATGACGAAGTTCAGAGGATCCTACATCTCTTGGATCATACAAAGACTAGTGATTGGTACTTGTACCAATATCATAATCTATGGGTACGAGTTGGCCCCATATAAACTGCCCAAATACTTACCTATCATAATTTTTTCTCTGGAATACATAAGGCAGATGATAAACTCTGATGATATTCACTTTGTGTCTTTAAAGAAAAAGCAACAACTCAGAATCAAAGGGCAGATTGGGTCTTTCATTTGCAACAATCGAAGCACAGGGGAAGAAGCAGAAAGGCTACTGAAGGAAATGAAATTCGTTAAGAGTTTCACATGGCATTATGATCCGTGTAGGATTATTTCCTAGATGAGGGTGAAAAACAAGAATATCTCGTATGTCCATGAATCTAGGCCTAAGATAGAAAAAATTTCAAATCAGACAGGATGGGAACCAAATACTTTGGTTGAGACAGAACAACAGGACTCCTAGATCACTGTATCATAGAAAACCACACCAGAGCCTCCGAAGGAGAAAAGGTCTAGGCAGGATTTGTCACCTCTTGTCACTGAAGTGTCATTAGAAGAATTTCGACTGCATACCAAGAGGCCCAAAACCACAGCTCCTGACCCGGCTGGAGAAAAGGAAGTTCCATCTACTACAGTGACAGAGGTTGATCCGTCGCTTCTCAATACAAGTGACAAGAATATTATAACCAAAGTGTTACCAAACATGCCTACAGATACTCCACCGACCAACTAGCCAGGCAAGACAGGTCCGAAGCTCAGTATCTTTAAGAAATATGATCTGATCAAGAAAAAGAATCAAACTCTAACTAGCAGCACATACACCCAATTCTAGAAGCAGACGTCGTCTGCACAAAAAAGGTTTCTATAGATGTTCAACACAGAGAAGGGCAGAATGCACATGGCATTCCTCCAAGCACAGTTACCAGACCCTAAGGTAATCACTGATTACAAAAGGGCCACTTTTGAATTCCAAACCAAAGACGTGCATCCTACTGATCAAATGGATCTACACAGGCATACGGAAGAAATGGTTTTCTCCACGCTGGCACATGCTTCCACTATTGCCTCCAGATTACAAGTGTCTCTGAACAACGTCCAAACATAGTTGAAGTTGGAGAAGATATCATCCTTTGCAAAAGCCAATAGATCAAGACATTGGAGGAACTAGTCGTCAAGATCGAGTACGATCCCTCGAATGTGAAAGTAGTCGAGGAGATGATCAAGAAGAAAAATGTTGACATAGCGTCTTTGAGGAAGCAATTGAAGCTGCCACCAACAGTAGACTTGCAGGAGAAGGAAATAGCAGAAATAGAAGGAGAAAAGGATGAGATGATTAAATTAATCATGGAGCAAAATGCACAACTGAAAGAAATGGAAGCTGATATGGAAAATCTAATGAAAGAGAAAGAATAGCTGAAACCCACGGAATTCATTCCATTGAGTGCAGTTCCACTCTCAGGAGTGAGCACAACATCACTAGCAGAAGTGCCATTTGCAAATCCACTGACGTCTTAGGAAAAGACAGTTGAATTGGGTGAATCTATGGAAAAGATGAACCTGTAGGAGACAGAGATTAGCAGGCTCAAAAAGGAGATTGAGAACCTTCAAGAACTCGAAACTTCTTATCAAACCAACTTTTCCAAGGAAAAACAGGTGTCGGACCAACTCAAACCAGAGTTACAACAGCTTCGGAAGCAAACAGTGGCAAGTAAAACGCTGGCCGAAGTTAAAGATAGTGTCTGGACAAACATCACCAAGTCTATGAACGAGATATGGTCGATGATACAGATTATGTTTGAGCAAAATGAATTGGTGCAAAGAAGCAAACAGGCCATCTAGAAGATCAGATTAGAATTGGGAGAGATGCCAAAACAAGCTAATGAAATCATCAAGTTCCTAAATTCTAAAACCAGAGAGGAATTGGAAGATAGAACAGAGACCATCCTTGAGGTCAAGAGAGTCTTGACCAAGAGAGAATTGATGCTACAACTGGAAGAAAAGGTTCAGGCCATGTACCAAGGGGTACAAAAGTTTTTCAGCAAGATTGAGGCTCTACAGAAGAAAAGTCTTCTTGGTTTGAAGGTGATAAATGACAAACTGATGACACTCCCAGACTACAAAAAGAGACTGGACGATGTGGCTAAGGATAGTTCAAAGTTTTCAGTAATTCAAGGGAACATCACTGGAAAGGCATTCCTAGATGCACTTCAGTTGGACATCAACATTCATCATGAGATCCAATATATCTTCATCACCAAGCCTACCTTCGCCAAATACACAGAAATAGATGAAGTTTACCGAAGGCTACTCAAAGTCACTGTTCCCAGTCATCTTCGATGGGAAGAGATTTGTGACCTGATCGAGTAGTAGATGAGTTGTCGCAGCCCAGTCAGTTATTCAGTCAGATGAGGTCATGCAGAGGCCTCCCCAATGTCTCACCCAGAAAACAACATGCAGTTGCAACACATCACCAAACAGTTCCTAGATTTCTGTAGATTATTAAGTTAATTAGGCTAAAAATAGATTTACCACGTCCTGATCTTTAATGACAGGATCATTTGTAATTTTGGGTTATAAATACTTCACTTTTCGAAGTATTGAGGGTTGATCTTTACGCCCCACGAGCTATCAGACTATAATATTTTTCAAGAAATCTTCCATTAATACAAAGAGGCATTTTTACATGATTCTTGCGTGTATTCACTGGTGATGTTTTTCTTTCTAAGTTTAATGTTATTCTCGTTTAGTTATCACACTGTTTTCTAAATATAATCTTTGAAAGTAATGAATGTTACAGGATTTATCTTCGTATACCTTGTTTCACACTTTGAAAGATTTTTATGTTTTATCTTCTGATTTTATGATAAAGAAATTCTTAATTGCTTCTTTATTGTAACTGACCTTCTCGCCTTTTTCTTTTATTCCTCATTTATGCTACTAAAAGAATCCTGTGTTTATATTATCTCACCCTGTGAAAGGTTTCTTTGTTTTCTGGTTTGGATTTCATTCTTATGATACAGACCCTATAGCCCAACGGATGTGTAAACTATCTCAGCTAACCCGACAAACACTACAACAAAAAAACCATCTTATTTATTTACCTAGCCTAATATTTTAAATTTGAAACATATCTAAATCATATAGAGAGATCCCTCTCTGAAGTTGGTAGGGCTAGATCCCAGCTTCGAAGCGGTTGGATAAAGTTACCTCTAGTAGATTTCTTCTTTCTTGACAACCTCTAGGAAATTTACAGGGCATTAACATAGTGGCGATTCCACTGGGGAATGACGAACTGAACAAATTTTAAACCTCACATCCTCTTTTCCCTATAAGAAAAGCTTGCTTCTGAAATATTGCAAATCTGAGAAAGAAGTAATGTTTAGAGGTTGTTAAAAGCATGTACATATTATTTTCAGACTCATAAAACTAAAAAGTATATATATATATATATATATCAAAAAGAAATTTGGCTCCCAAAAGAGCTTATACTTGATCTCATCCTAACCCAGAACCTGCGATAGCAACAGATAATCCAGAATAGTTGGTCAGGAAAAAGACCATTGCTGAAGGTTCAATAATACATAATCCCCTTCAGAAGTCCCCTTCTCTTCCAGAGGAACTTGTTGCCATTCAGGATCTCGACTTTGACATCTTTTTTGAACAAAGCCTATTTAGAACAAAATCTGACAGCTTTGTGGCCGAAACTGTCCTAGACCCAACTGTCTTGCAACCCCAGACTCTTGAAGTTCTATCTCCCACTACTAAACCTCAAATCACTAACTCTGTGCCAGCTAGCCCCTCCTCATCCTCGTCTTCTGTCACCACTCCATCTATCATCTAGGTTATTGTCCCGCCCCCTCCACCTATCATGGTAGCCAGATATGCTCCCTTGGTGTTAGCCACACCTCTCCATGCTATGACCCAAGAATATCAAACGATACTTCCACAGTTCGATGTAACATGACCTTTGAGCACTCAACAACATGTTGATAAAATGAATGATTATTTTGACCTACAGGAAGTAGATGAGGCGGACGTTCAAATGAGATTGATTGCCCAAAGTTTGATGGGTAATGTTAAGAAATGGTATAAAGGTTTACGCGCTGCCTCAGTCCTTGAACTTACCGCGTTCCAAAGGAGTTTTCTAGACAGATGGGAGGTAAAGAAAAACCCTCTCCAAATATTGTCAGAATACAAAAATATCAGAAGAAATCAAGGTGAGACAGTACAAGATTACTGCACCCGTTTCAATAACTTGTACAGTGCAATTCCAGCCAATATCAAACCTCCACAAGGTTTAGCATTGATAAAATTCCCTGATGGTTTTGACACCGATATGTCATATCAATTAAGGGAAAGAAACTCCACCGCCCTGGAGGACATGCAGAAAAGTGCAATAAGTGTGGAGGCCAACCTGTTGGCAAAAAGGGCACGACAGAGGACAGAGAGGAGAGTCACAATCAAAGAGGAACCTTCCACATCAACTTCTGATTCCAAATTGGATTCCTTGTCCAAAGAAATGGAAATAATGATGGAGATACTTACTGTATCCGAAAGAAACCCTCCTAGAGAAAACCCACCAGTTCCTCAAATTTGAAATCCTAACTTCAGAAGAAACCCTCCTCAAATCAGGCAGAGAGATCCTAGAGATCAAAGGGAACAGAGAGGTCCTGATCAACAGATCAGACCTCCCCTATAAGAAAATTATGCCGATGAAGGAGAGGAAGTAATTGAAGAACTGGAGGATACTCACATAAACCTCATGGGCATTCACGATAATGAAGCTATTTTCCTTACCTAGGAAGAGCAAGAACTTTTTCTTCTCAATCAAACAATGGTAAGTGAAGAATTTGAAGACACCAAACAACAGGCATTTGAAAATGCTATTTTGTAGGTACACCGACAGTACAATCTGCGAAGTAAAAACACAGATGAAATTTCTCCAAAAAAGGTGACCAAAACAAAGAAGACAGTCAAAACCCAAAAAGCCCCTGAGCCTTCTGCCAAGAAGAAACCTGAGAAGGGTAGTGCTAAAGTTCCAGTAAAAAGAAACCTTACTATTCTAAAAGGATCATCGCAGTATTAGGTTTCATCAATTAACCCGCCGGATACTTCTGGCCAGAAGATCGTGGTGGACAAATCATAATTGTTGAGCCAAAGTAGAGCACCTGCACCTTTCAGCCTCAAAGGGGAACTAACCAAAGTAAAAATTCACATTCCCCTTTCCGAGTTGTTGAGAAAATACGCTTACTGTTCACAGGTGATTAAAGCTCTAACCATTGAACCTGATATAGGTACGAAAGACTTAACTGTTCGATCAACAAATCATTCAGATACCGTGAACCTTACAGATGATCAACCTGAACTCCTGTTCAGACCTGAAGTGGATGGTCAGATCGACAATGGTGTTGTCACTCCTTTTTACATCAGCCTTAATATACACGACCTGATTTTGCATAATCCTATGCTAGATTCGGGTGCTTCCCATAATCGGATGCCTAAAGAAGTGATGGGAAAACTGAGACTTGCACTCTTTTGACTCCAGTAAAGTTAGATGTATCAGTTTAATCAAAGATCTGTGTATCAGCCTGGTTCAGATTCCCACGAAGAGTATGGTCATGGATGTTGTGGTTGCAGACATTCCCCCGAAGTATGGTATGTTGTTGTCCCGGTCTTGGGGGGCCAAGTTGAAAGGTACTTTGCAGTTGGATATGTCGTATGCCACTGTCCCAATTTTTGGTCAACAGAGAAACACTGATGAAGTACATGGTTAGCAGCCAAGAAAAACCACATAACTATCCTCTGTACTCTGCACATTCTAACTTGGACTCCTTCATCCTATACAACGATGGCGATATGGGAGAACAAATCATTCATCTGGAAGAAGATACATATGGTCCGAACGAAGGCCAAAAAGTCGTTGAGGAAGAAAGACAGAAAAATGTGATAATCGAAGAATCGCCAGCCGATTTCTGGAGCATGGATTTTGATGGAGCTGTGAGAAAAGAAGGAGCTGGAGAAGGTGTTTGGTTGCACAATCACAGATCCAGGTATTCGGAAAACCATTCTTACAAATTAAATTTTCAATGCACTAACAATATTGTCGAGTATGAAGCCTTGATGCTCTGTCTGAAACTTCTAAAGAAGGTTGGTGCCAAACAAATTATGGTGAGAGGTGATTCTGAATTAATAATCAAGAAAATTAAAGGTGATTTTGTAGCAAAACACCCTCATCTTAGAGCTTATAGGAATGTTTTTCTTGATTCCCTTAGATGTTTCATTGAAGTTGATTTGCAGGTGATGCCTAGGGGACAGAATATTTTGGCAGACGGGCTAGCTACGTCAGCAACCACATGCAGGATTCCTTTTTGTTCCACTCGCCCATACACGGTAGAGGTGAAGTGTAGACCAACTGTTCTCGACAACATCAGATACTGGCAGGTATTTGGTAATGATGATCAAATTGAAGACTTTCTGCAATGTAAAAATGTTTTCGAGTGTACAAACATAGACTTAGAAAATGAAGATGAAAATGTAAAAAGATCTGATTTTGAAAATGATAGTGTAAATAAGATAGATTCAGGAGAGTTAGGTGATGATGAGATGGAAGCTGATGTTTTGAATTTGAGAAGTAATGTTTTACCTAGGGTTTTAGTTCCTTTAGAGGACTTATTTGATTTTAATGATGTAGCTAAAAAACCAAAAATTGAAGCCAATGGTCAAGAAGTAGAAGATTGTAATATAGGGATGGAAGAGAAACCCAGGATGGTGAAACTTTCCAAATCATTACCCCCTGAGAAAAAAATCAAATACATTGAGCTTTTCAAAGAATATTCAGACGTATTTGCCTGGGGTTACGAGGAATTGAAAGCTTATGACACTAGCATCATACAACATAGAATTCCAATAAAAGAAGACCAAAAACCTTTCAGATAGAAACTTAGGAGAATCAATTCCAAGCTACTTCCTCTGATAGAAAAAGAAATCAAAAAAATGTACGATGCTAAAATCATAGCCCCATTACGATTTTCCAAATGGGTTTCAAATTTGGTCCCAACACGAAAGAAATCTGGAGAAATCAGGCTCTGCATCGATTTCTGAAATCTGAATAAGGTCTCTCTGAAGGACAATTACCCATTGCCAAAAATGGACCACATATTACAAAGGGAAGTCAGATCCAGTCGAATCTCTTTACTGGATGGGTTTTCGGGTTATAATCAGGTACTCGTTCACCCAGATGACCAAGACAAGACCGCTTTCACAACACCGTGGGGTACTTTCATGTATGTGAAAATACCTTTCAGGTTGATGAGTGCCAGGGCCACATTCTAGAGGGTGATGGATATTGATTTTGTGGAAGAAGTCGGAAAATTTATTGTCATCTATCTGGACGACGTAACTGTGTTTTCCCAATCTGACGATGAGCACTTACGACATCCCAGACGAGTTTTTGAGAAATGCAGGAAATTTGGGATTTCTTTAAATCCTAAGAAGAGCCTTTTCGGATTAGAGGAAGGTAAACTGCTAGGGCACATAATCTCCAAGAACGGAATTAAAATAGACCCCAGCAGAATCGAGGCCATTCAGAAATTATAACATCCAAGAAACATCAAAGAGTTATAGTATTTCATCGGAAAAATAAACTTTCTGTGGAGATTCATACCCAACCTGGCTGAGCTTCTCAGAAACATCACAAACATGTTAAAAAAGGACACAAAAACAAAATGGGACACCGATTCCAGGAAGTCTTTTGAAATAGTCAATCGTGCACTCACGCAGGCTCTAGTCTTGATCAGTCCTGATTTCACCAAAGATTTCTATCTTTTTTCTTTCACTTCTGAACATACCATCACAACAGTATTACTACAGAAAAATAGCAAAGGGTATGAACAACCCATAGCCTTTTTCAGTAAAGCTTTAAGATATGCTTCTTTGAATTATAAAATAATGGAGAAACAAGCTTTTGCCTTGGCGAAAGCTATAAAAGATTTTAGGGTATACATTCTCCATTCCCACACCATTGCATATGTTCTGAATGCGATAGTAAAAGACATTTTAACCGAGGACAATCTGGACGGACGAAGAGGAAAATGGATTTCTATCATTCTAGAGTATGACATAGAGATTAAGCCTACAGAACTGATTAAAGGTCAAGGTCTAACAAAATTAATGGCTGAATCAAATTTCCATGCTCTTGACATTAATTTCTTAGCTGCAGTAGATGAACAAGGTGAGCAGGCGACTCCAAGTGTGAGAGAGGTATTTCTCAACTCTCCATGGTACACAGACCTAATATTTGTTTTTCATAATTTACAAGCTCCCCCTGGTTTGACTAAGACTAAAGCTAGGTTTTTGAAACTGAAAGCATTAAAATTATGTATTCTAGAAGGAAATATGTATTGGAAAGATCCTGGAGGTATTTTGTTAAATTGTCTATTGAAGGATGAAGCTGACAAAGTACTGTAGGAGTTTCATGTAGGAGACTGTGGTGGTCATCTGAACTGGAAGGTCACAGCCAAAAAAATCCTTAGAGCTAGATTCTATTGACCTACTCTATTCACCGATGTGCATCACAAAGTGACTTTGTGTCATCGATGTCAGTTGTTTGAAGGAAAAAGGAAACTTCTTCCTCTACCCCTGAAACCGATCTCCGTTGAAGCCCCTTTCCAGCAATGGGGATTAGACTTCATCGGATAAATACATCCTCCTTCTTCGGGCCAACATAGGTGGATTCTTACTGCCATGGATTATTTTACAAAATGGATCAAAGCAGTACCAAGCAGGCAAGCCATAGATTCTGTCATTATTAAATTTCTTGAAAATAATATCTTGTCTCGCTTTGGATGTTCTAGAAATATTATAATTGATAATGCAGCTACTTTTCGATCGAAGAAACTCATATATTTATGCAACCAATTCCATACTGGTTTGGGACAATCCACAACTTACTACCCTCAGGGAAATGGGTTGGTGGAATCATCAAATAAAACTCTGGTAAACATCATCTAGAAAACTTTGCGGGAAAAAAAGAAGTCGTGGCATAACAATTTGGTTTTTCAACTATGGGCCGACAGACTGACCACCAAAAGGTCAATCAGTATGTCACCATATCAGTTGGTCTATGGCACAGAAGCAGTCTTTCCCACTTCCTTAGGAGTCCCTGTCATGAAATTGCTCCAAGACATTCAAGCCAAGCCAAACGACTCCCAAAGAAGGATCAACCAGATGATGCATTTCCAGCAGTCCAGGGAAGAAGTATACAACAAGACCCAGGTAGTCCACGAAAGCATTAAGAAGATTTTTGATAAAAGAACCAAGGAAGTTGATTTTGAGATAGGATATTTGGTGCTCAGATGGGATTCTTGAAATGAAGACAAGGGAAAACATGGTAAGTTCGATAGTCTGTGGAAGGGACCATACATGATTCAAGCATTCATAGGAAATAACGCTTTCTTGCTAAACAATAGTGATGGGACAGATCTTCCAGGAGGACCTGTAAATGGAAGAATGTTGAAGCATTATTTACTGCCTCAGTAGAGACCTGAAGTCACACTTTCCATTGTACAAACCATTTTATATTTTTTCTTGCAATTTTTTGAGTGAATAACTTTGGTCAGTTGGTTGAAGCCCGAAGAGAAGGCCCTAAGCCTCTGACCATTGTTTTCCTTTTTTCGAATAAAACCAATCAAACAATGAAGGCGACTAGGGAGGAAGTTTCAGAACATCAAGAATCAAGATTCTTGGCACTTCACAAGGAGAGTACCATCGCCAAGTGGAGCCGCTGTTATCACCCTATAATTTATAGGATCAACCGGTGACTGGAATGTTACCTCTCTAGTGTTTTTGTTTGTCAAATGATTTTTCATTCTGCAAATAATTTGAGAAGAAAAAGAAAAAGAAAAAGAAAAAAGAAAAGAAAGAAAAAGAAAAAGAAAGAAAAAGAAAAAGAAAAGAGGGCATAAAATAATTTCAATGAGAGCCCCGTGCAATAACAGTGACTTGGTCCATACCTTTCAAGCATGGCCAAGTTATTTTAAATTGATGTTGATAGGAATAGTGAATAATCTTGGCTAAACTGTTTAATCTTAGCCAAAGGATCTAGGTTAGTTAGTGAATAAATCTGGCCAGACTGTCTAATCTTGGTCAGATAGCCCCAGGGTAGAATAAGTTCTTAGCCCAACAGTTTAATCTGGGTTAATTGTCATAGGAAGTTAAGTTAGAACATAGGCTAGTTTTCTTTACTTCAATAAAACCAGCTTGATGATCAATGTTGCACCATTTTTTGAATGCTCGAAAAGTTGTTTGCCTAACCCCTTGGTGATGTAAAATGTAAAAGCTTGAGAAAAATCCATGAAATGCACTTATCCTATGTTCTTTGGGAGCATATACTTTCCATGCCCACATTTATGCACCACTAAAGTATCAACGATCTAGATGATTGTGCTCAGATCTACGGTGGGAAAATCTTTCTGCACCCCCCCGACCGTTCTGCCTTTAACGGAGGGGGGGGGGGGTCCAGAATTGCTGATAATGCATGCGCGCATCTGGACGGCCTAGGTTTCGGTGCTTAGATCTACAGTCCGCATTGGATTCCAGACCCCCCCATCCGTTCTGACTTTAATGGAGGGGGGGGGGTCTGGAATGTGTGTTAAAGAGCACGCCTAGATCTGTGGTTGAAAGGAAGGCGCACAGATCAACGGCTCAAGGTGTTTTTCGGACCAGCCTGACTAATCTACCTTTAATTTTGGGAGGGGGGGTCTAGAATGGAATCTTACTCTGGCATGCCCCATATCTACACGTGGCATGAATCTATTGGTCCCGAATCCCACCGCCTCTCATTGCCTGACATATCACATCACCTCCTGACATCATCATCCACCTTTCCAAAAGAGTCACATCCCATAAACTCTGTCAGTCCTTCCCCCTCATTCACTCGTGGCAAGCCCCCTCACCATGATTTTTCCCCCAATCGATAACCGCCACATCACTTGTTTGTATCCCTCAGTCGCTGTCACCTGCCATATCATACTCTAAGTGACCCGTTGGCCATTTATTACTAGATAACCTATCTATTAACCAGCTGACCTATCCCCCGTACCCAACGTATACCCGTTTACTCAAAATTACCCTCACTCTTCATTCCTTCACCATTTACCCACTCATCACACCAGATAATTTACCCCGTTTTCTTCTTCGTTATAGTCATTTGCCCCCATCTATAGTCATCGCTGCTAACATTGTTTTATTTGCAGGTATTGTTACAGTAATGGCGCCAAAGTCAAAACGAGCAGAAGGAGAGGAGAATCCGTTTCTCCTGCCTTCTGTCGACCTCGACAGGATTCCACTGGCCGACAAAGATTACTTAATCGCATATACTAAGTGTGATTTCGACTTCACAGACCTTCAGTCATGGCTTAAAGAAGTTTTCCTGGACCAGAGTGACGAAATTGGACTCTGGGAGTCCAACCTACCCCTGTATCTCTTCCCTTAGATTCACCATTTCCCAGAGTTTTCCCTCAAGTGACATGCCCACTATATCCCCGAGCAAAGAGCCATTGTATCATCCTCCAGGGAAGTTCTTTTCCTCATCACGCTAGAATCCATCGACCAAATGATGCAAATATCCCGAGCCGACCCCACATCACATTTTAACCTTGAAATCCTTACAGAGTTATACCAGAAGATTACTTTTCCTCAAAGAGCTAAAATATTTGAGATTTTTCTTCCACAATCTGCTCATCTCCCAGCTACAAATCCCCCTTATCCTTCCTCCATGTTCTTAACCAAAGGAAACCAGGTTATCATGTCCCTATGTGCCTTGCTAGGTTATTATTCAAATCAGTGGGTAGATGAACCCATTCTGGGATTTTTGTCTATTTTCTCCACCAATGAGAATCCCACTACACAATTCGATTTCAGGACGTTCCTGGTGAATAATATTCACGAGAAATTTGTCAATTTTTCCACAGAAGGCATGTTTCAGTATTCTTCAATACTGGCATACCTGTTCGTTTTCTTCCAAGCGAATTTTTTTTCTTTTTCCATGTAGAAGATGGACAGAGATGGCAGACCCCAGGAAGTGACCGCATGAACTTCCCTGCTTATACATAACTCTACGAACTTCAGTTTCAAGCAGTTCATTGATCAGTTCTACCACCCAGTGGTGAGTATGCTCAGCGACAGACCCGAACCTAGGATTAATGACGAAGTTCAGAGGATCCTACATCTCTTGGATCATACAAAGACTGGTGATTGGAACTTGTACCAAGATCACACTGAGATCAGAATCTATGGGTGAGAGTTGGCCCCATATAAACTACCCAAATACTTACCTGTCAGAATTTTTTCTCTGGAATACATAAGGCAGATGATAAACTCTGATGATATTCACTTTGTGTCTTTAAAGCAAAAGAAACAACTCAGAATCAAAGGGCAGATTGGTCTTTCATATGCAATAATCGAAGTGTAGGGGAAGAAGCAAAAAGGCTGCTGAAGGAAATGAAATTCTTTATGAGTTTCACATGGAACTATGATCCGTACGAGATTATTTCTGAGATGGGGGTGAAAAACAAGAATATCCCATATGTTAATGAATCTAGGCCTGAGATAGAAAAATTTGCAAATCAAACAGGATGGGAACCAAATACTTTGGTCGAGATAGAACAACAGGACTCCCCAGTCACTGTATCACAGACAACCACACCACAGGCTCTGAAGGAGAAAAGGTCTAGGCAGAATTTGTCACCTCCTGTCACTGAAGTGTCATTAGAAGAATTTCGACTGCATACCAAGAGGCCCAAAATCACAGCTCCTGACCCGGCTGGAGAAAAGGAAGTTCCATCTACTACAGTGACAGAGGTTGATCGGTCGCTTCTCAATACAAGCATCAAGCAGATTATAACCACAATGTTACCAAAGAATCCTACAGATACTCCACCGATCAACCAGCCAGGCAAGACAGGTCTGAAGCTTAGTATCTTTGAGAAATATGATCTAATCAAAAAAAAGAATCAAACTCTTACCAGCAACACATACGCCCAATTCTGGAAGCAGACGTCGTCTGCACAACAAAGGTTTCTATCATCATTCGACACAGAGAAGGGCAGAATGCGCATGGCATTCCTCCAAGCATAGGTACCAGACCCTAAGGTAATCACTTTTTACAAAATTCCCACTTTTGAATTCCAAACCAAAGACGTGCATCCTACTGATCAAATGGATCTACACAGGCAAACAGGAGAAATGGTTTTCTCCATGCTGGCACATGCTTCCACTACTGCCTCCAGATTACAAGTGTCTCTGAATAACGTCCAAACACAATTGAAGTTGGAGAAGATATCATCCTTTGCCAAAGACAATAGGATCAAGCCATTGGAGGAACTGGTCCTCAAGATCGGGTACGACCCCTCGAATGTGAAAGCAGTCGAGGAGATGATCAAGAAGAAAAGCGCAGACATAACGTCTTTGAGGAAGCAATTGAAGCTGCCACCAACAGTAGACTCGCAGGTGAAGGAAATAGCAGAAACAGAAGGAGAAAAGGATGAGATGCTTAAATTAATCATGGAGCAAAATGCACAAATGAAAGAAATGGAAACTGAGATGGAAAATCTAATGAAAGATAAAGAACAGTTGAAACCCCTAGAATTCATTCCATTGAGTGCAGTTCCACTCTCAGGAGTGAGCACAAAATCACTAGCAGAAGTCCCATCGGTGAATCCACTGACGTCTAAGGAAAAGACGGTTGAATTGGCCGCATCTATGGAAAAGATGAACCTGCAGGAGACAGAGATTAGTAGGCTCAAAAAGGAGATTGAGAATCTTCAAGAACTCAAAAATTCTTATCAAACCAACTTTTCCAAGGAAAAACAGGTGTCAGACCAGCTCAAACAAGAGTTACAACAACTCCGGAAGGAAACACCGGCAGGTAAAATGCTGGCCGAAGTTAAAGAAAGCGTCTAGACAGACATCACCAAGTCTATGAATGAGATATGGATGATGATACAGATTATGTTTGAGCAAAATGAATTGGTGCAGAGAAGCAAACATGCCATCGAGAAGATCATATCAGAATTGGGAGAGATGCCCACACAGGCTAATGAAATCATCAAGTTCCTAAATTCTAAAACCAGAGAGGAATTGGAAGAGCTGAGAATTGAAGATAGAACAGAGACCATCCTTGATGTCAAGAGAGTCTTGACCAAGAGAGGATTGATGCTACAACTGGAAGAAAAGGTTCAAGACATGGACCAAGGGGTACAAAAGTTTTTCAGCAAGATTGAGGCTCTACAAAAGAAAGGTCTTCCTGGTCTGAAGGTGATAAATGACAAACTGATGACACTCCCAAACTAAAAAAAGAGACTGGCCGATGTGGCTAAGGATAGTTCAAAGTTTTCAGGAATTCAATGTAGCATCACTGGCAAGGCATTCATAGATGCACTTCAATTGGACATCATCATTCAGCATGAGATCCGGTATATCTTCATCACCAAGCCTACCTTCGCCAAATACATAGAAATGGATGAAGTCTACCGAAGGCTACTCAAAGTAAGCGTTCCCAGTCATCTTTGATGGGAAGAGATTTGTGACCTGATCGAGTAGTAGATGAGTTGTCCCAGCCCAGTCAGCTATCCAGTTAGATGAGGTCATGCAGAGGCCTCCTCAATGGCTCACCCAGAAAACAACATGCAGTTGCGACACATCACCAAACAGTTCCTAGATTTATGAAGATTGTTAAGTTAGTTAGGCTAAAAATAGATTTACCACGTCCTGATCTTTAATGACAGGATCGTTTGTAATTTTGGGTTATAAATACTTCACTTTTTGAAGTATTGAGGGTTGATCTTTATGCCCCATGAGCTATCAGACTGTAATATTTTTCAAGAAATCTTCCATTAATACAAAGAGACATTTTTACAAGATTCTTGCGTGTATTCACTGGTGATGTTTTTCTTTCTAAGTTTAATGTTATTCTCGTTTAGTTATCACACTGTTTGCTAAATCTAATATTTGAAAGTAATGAATGTTGCAGGATTTATCTTCGTTTACCCTGTTTCACACTTTGAAATATTTTTATGTTTTATCTTCTGATTTTATGATAAAGAAATTCTTAACTATTTCTTTATTGTAACTAACCTTCTCGCCTTTTTCTACTATTCCTCATTAATGCTACTAAAAGAATCTTATGTTTATATTATCTTGCCCTATGAAAGGTTTCTTTGTTTTCTGGTTTGGATTTCATTCTTATGATATGGACCCCATAGCCCAACGGATGTGTAAACTATCTTAGCCAACCCAACAAACACTACAACAACAAAACCAACTTATTTATTTACCTAGCCTAATATTTTTAATTTGAAACATATCTAAATCATATAGAGAGATCCCTCTCTGAAGTTGGTAGGGCTAGATCCCAGCTTCGAAGCGGTTGGATAAAGTTACCTCTCGTAGATTTCTTCTTTCTTGACAACCTCTAGGAAATTTACAGGGCGTTAACACACTCAATATTTGGTAGACTTAGTGCCAAAGACTAAACCCTTTTCCAAATCCTTTGTACCATAGAAGAACTGAGACATGAAGCCATTCCAAAGAGAATGGAAGGGCAATGAGAAGCTAGATGATGAGACGAGGCGAGATATTATGAGGAAGAATCTTTTCTTCAACTACAAAGACCCTTGGGTCCTAGGCCACAAGTGCATGGTCAAGGGAGAGATTCATTATATTGAGGTGGCAACAGACAGTGTGGACAGTGAGTAGGAGGAGAATGATAGTGGATCCACTAGCTCAGAGGAGGAGTCATCACAGGTGGAGGAACAACCTCCCTATAGACCACTGACATCGTCAAGGCCCCACCCACTAGTAGTTCCACAGCCTCCTAAGCAGCATAACAGATGGAAACCAACAAAGAGAGGAGTCATAGAGACTCTTTATGGTGTTCCCAGTTATGATACCCTTCGAATCAGAGGGACTATTCAGGGACAATGGGAAATCACCCTGATACATGGTGGGGTCACCCACAACTTCATTGATGCTTCATTGGTATCGAGACAAGAACTTCATACATAGGAGTTTGATGGGTTTGATGTTGCAGTAGAATATGGCCATACAGTGGAGTGTCTAGACATAGTTCCAAACTTGGAGATTAAGTTAGGAAACTACACAATAAGAGACACATTTTATGTGGTTGACATATCTAACACATATGTGGTATTGGGAGTCCAGTGGATGATCACCTTGGGAAAAATCACCACCAATTACCAAACCTTGGAGATGGGGTTTAGAGACAGTTACGAGAAGAGGGTTGTTCTGAGAGGCATGTCAATATGAGAACCCATGACATTTTCGACCAAGAGGATGAAGAGTATATTCAAACATAGAGAGTTATCATATGTCATAGAGTGCTTGATCACTATGCAAAAGGATTTAGAGGGTCGACAACAGTGTCATACAGATATCAGGGACTTGTTGGGATGACATCATCAGGTTTTTGGGTCGATTCCACCAGGGAGACCACCTGACAGGGGATTTGAGCACACCATTAAGTTGGAGGAGGGGGCCAAACCTATGATCAAAACCCCCTATCATCATCCTAGGAGGTTCAAGGATGAGATAGAGAAAGAAATTAAGGAATTTCTAGCGATGGGACACATCATACCTAGAAGCAGTCCATTCACTTCTTCAATTGTCTTAGTTATGAAGAAGGATGGTACCATGAGGATGTGCATTGATTATCAAGCCTTGAACAAGAAAACCATCAAGAATTGGTATACCATCCCTCGCATTGACAATTTGATGGATGAACTGCATGGGGCAATTTTCTTCTCAAAGATTGATCTACACTCTAGGTATCATCAGATCAGCATCTGAGTGCAGGACATAGACAAGATGACATTTCAGTGTCACTTTGGAAATTTTGAGTTTTTGGTTATGCTATTTGGGCTAACCAACGCACCAAATACATTTCAGTCTTGCATGAACCACATATTCAGAGATCATTTGAGGAAATCAGTCTTGGTTTCTTCGATGATATCTTGGTCTACAACAAGACATGGCAGGACCATATGAGGCACTTGGATGAGGTATTGAGCATCATGGAGGTGCAGTCACTATACATCAAAGATTCCAAGTGTGAGTTTGGTATGATATATCTACTTTACTTGGGTCAAATCATCAGTGCATAGGGGGTACAGGTACACCAGGAGAAGATCATGGCCATTCTAGATTGGCCAAGGCCCATGAATGTGACAGAGTTGAGGAGATTCTTCGGGTTATGTAGCTATTACATGCAGTTTTTCAGGGGTTTTTCTTAGCTGGGAGCACCATTGAAGGATCTCACCAAGCATGGGGATTTCATCTGGACCAAGGAGTCACATAAATCCTTTGATCACATGAAGGAATTCATGGGCACATGCCTAGTGTTAGCATTACCATACTTCACTATGTCGTTTGTATTAGAGTGTGATGCATTTGACGAGGTCATCGAGGAAATTTTGATGCAGGGAGGACACCCCATTGTGTTTGAGAGAAGGAAGATCATCCATCCCGAGAGGTTGTACTCCATATATGATGAGGAGATGTTGGAAATCATGCATGCCCTGACCAAATTCAAGCAATATTTGGTGGGAAACAAATTCGTGGTCAAAATAAATCACAATAGCTTGAAGTATTTCCTTGAGCAGAAGGACCTCAGTGAGTGCCAATATAAATGGGTAACGAAGGTAAAATAATTTGACTTCAACATAGAGTACGTCAAGGGGAAGAAGAACATTGTGGCCAATGCACTATCTAGGAGGCCTGTAGCATGTTCCTTGATGGAGATCTCAATGGATTGGAAATCCCACTTGTTAGTGGAATATTCCAAGAACCAGTTCACTTGTGAGATTATGGATGGACAGATTCAGGATGGTAGGTACAGGGTCATTGACGATGTCATATTCTACAAGGAAAGAGTCTACTTGGTACCAAATTTAGGGCTCAAGAAGAATATCCTTGCAGCAATTCATGATTCACCACTAGCAGGCCATCAAGGGTTTTTCAAAACCTGCAGGAAGATTAGACAGATGTTCTCATGGAAGGGCCTCAAATAGGATGTTATGTGATACATCAGTGAGTGTGTGAATTTCCAGACAAACAAGTTAGAGATTACACTTCCAGTAGGGCTAGTTCAGCCACTTCCCATTCCAGAGTAGAAATGAGAGAGCTTCTTGATGGACTTCATCATAGACCTACCCTAGGTCTAGGTTTAGGACTGCATCTATGTAGTAGTCGATATATTGACCAAGTTTTCTCACTTCTATGCCATACTGATAGAGTACATCGCAGTTCAGGTAGTCGAGTTATTCTTCAGAGAGGTCTTTAGACTTCATGGGTTGCCTAGGAACACCATCAACGACAGGGACAATCAGTTTATTGGGACATTATGGAGGGATTTGTTTAGATTGGTGGGGATTGAGTTGACACCCAACACCAACCATCACCCTTAGATAGATGGGTAGACGGATTTCATCAACAAGTGGGTTGAAGGGTATTTACGGAACTATGTGGGTGGACAACAGAGAACATGGATCAGGTGGCTGCAGGAGAGCATTGTTACAACACCACTTTCCACATGTCCATTGGTATGACACCCTTCTGAGAATTATATGGGTATGATGATCCCACTTTGATAGACTTGGTTTTTAGGGAGATTAGATCTCCCAAGGCCAAGTATTGGATCATAGAGAGTAATTATATTATCAAATTGCTAAAAGAGAACCTGCAGACAACACAAAATCGACAGAAGATGAGTGCAGATAGGCACAAGAAAGAGCACAACTTTGAGGTTGGATATTTGGTTTTCTTGAGACTCCAACCTTACAGAGATTCATATCTAAAGAAGAGTGGGGCCGAGAATCTCAAGACTAGATTTTATGGACCTTACAGGATCATGCGCTGGGTAGGTGAAGTTTCCTATGAGCTAGAGCTTCTAGAGGGGAGCATGATTCATAACGTGTTCCACGTATCTTGCCTCAAGAAGGCGGTGGGATATTTCATCAACACATCATAGGAGCTTCCCCCATTGGACGAGGAGGGACAGTTGGAGTTGGTTCTGGAGGAGGTACTAGAGTTATAAGAGCAGAAACTAAGGAGCAATGTCATCAGAGAGTGTTTGATCAGATGGAAAGGGCTTCTCATAGAGGATGCTACTTGGGAGAGCGAGCAAGTGTTGCAACACCTTGGATTGGTATTGCTTGAGAACAAGCAATTTCTGGAAGGGAGGAATGTAATGTCCCTTTCCAAATAAGAGCTCTAGAGAGGAGGATTAATGGTATAAACAACCCCGTTAGACTATATCCAGGGCTGGAAAGGGGTAAATAGGGTTATTAGAGGTCATCCCAGCCAAAGGTGTTATAATCAGAAAGTGACGTTGAGCTAAAAGTGCTAAAAGAAATTTTAAGCCAACTTGAGCTAAAAATATAACATATGAGATAAAATTAGAAGTCAACAATGAATTAGGGTTTTGGGAAGCTATAAGAGAAGGTACAATGACCTAATTCATCATGATTCTTATTTTGACTTGTCATTGAGGAGAGAGGCACATCTCAGGAGAGGTAGCTCAATGGATTCCAAGAGGAATACAATAGTGGCTGATTTTGGTCTTGAGAGACACACCGTAGTCATTGGGGAGATCACACAGGTCTTCCATCAGTCTTCAACAACAGTTCTACATGATTCAGCAGCAGGGGTGCACTTGTTCAAGGAGAGGGTACAACTTATAAGGAGGTTTAGTGGATCGAATTGTCCCATCCAGGGAGAGTTCAGAGATTCCCCTCCAACCCATTTGAGAGGCAGGCCATACGCATATTTTTCCTGGTTTCTTGTCATATTATGATGAGGGAATCATCAAGGACATATTTTCCATACATTGGGAGTGTGACACTTAGGGAGGAAACATTCGACGTTCCCGAGCAATCATCAGATTAGATCCAGGGAAACCCTTCCGACCCATTTCATAGTAGGCCAGGGCGATCAGTTTGAGACACTTATGAACCGATTCCGACAATGGAATCACTAGGGAATGGTTTTTCAGTAGTATAGGAGCGCATTCCCCTAGGTGTTACACATGATTTTGGTCATCTTGGTGATGTATTAACAATAGTGTACTCAGGCTCCCAACAAGAACTTTCTCCTGAGATAAGTGGCATTTATCTCCTTCCAAAAAACATATTTTCAAAGTGAGTTTGCAGGCTGCATATGGCCTAGGGTGCGAGAATGACCCATTCTCGCAGGCCACGTTTATCTAGGGTGCGAAATTCTCATAGTTTTCTCTATACACAGAGTGCGAACTTGTTTTTAAGCTTGGAAAAGAGAAGAAGTCTCGAGGGTTCTAGAAGGGAATCTTCTAGAAAATGAGTTGGCATTCGTATGGTTGTCTTTTTACTGGCTTCTCTGATTTGGTGGGATCATTCTCATCCATGTAACCATCTCACCCTCTCCTATATATTGAAAGGATTCTCATGGAAAATGTTAAGCAAGATTAATTGAAAAATTGGTGAAGGAATTGTGTGAAGAACCCTATTTGAACAGAAGCTTGGAGACTCTAGTAGGTCCATCAAGAGGAATTGGATCTTCTTCATGCAAGTACAGAGCAAGTGTGTGTGTTGGAACCAAGAGTCACCGAAAGGAAGCTTGCGACATCAAGTCGATCATGTTGTATCTTCTACTTTCGATTAATATGATACAAAAACATGTCCCTTTCCCATAAAGTCACCCTTACTTTATTGTGTAATTCCTTGATCATATGCATAAGTTGACATTGAACATGTTTTGTTATTTTCACTTTGGTTGGTTTGTGTTGTCTTGGTCTTGACCACACAAGATCACCGGAGCGAAGCAGAAGCAACAAAGACTTAAGGAAGCGATACAAAGGTATGCCACTTGTTCCTCCTTACTAGCTAATTCAATGGTCATAACTTAGGGAAAGAGTCATGTCCTGTCATGTTTTATTCTAGATCCAGGTGGATCTAGGGAGATCTGTTAGTGTCTACACCTACCGATTAGTCCAATAACAAAATTGGCGACTCCATTAGGGAAGCAACCCATTCTTTTTAGTGGTTTTTGGTGTTTTTCCTTGGCCATTTTCTCTTGCCTTACCTTTCTTTATTTCTATCAATCTCTGAGTCTTCAGGAAACTCTGACAGACTCTCTAGGTCCAGAAGTCCCTTCAAAATTTTTGTCTTTTTCCAAAATTTTGCGTAGTTTCGGGCCTTCTCGCACTGAACCCCTCTGTGGCCTGCGAGAACCCCTTGAGTTCGTACCCTTCCTTTTAGTCTAGTGCGAAATTATTGCACTCTCCTTGTGACTAGCCTGCGAGAATGCTCCATTCTCGCACTGTACATCACTGATAGCCTATGAACCCATTTTTAAATTTTTTGGAATTAAGGTTTTTGTATGCTCAGATGCCCAGATCTATATGTGTGTCTGAAAAGAACTCCTTGGACCACTGGTTGATTGTTTCTTGACTTCGGATTTTGTGCACGATCAGTCTTCGGAAATCAAAGGCTCTTCTTGTCCATGTTTTTCTCAACTCTCATCTCTTGACTCTTCTTAGCAAGGATATAATCTCTGATCCTGGAATCTAAGTACTTGTTTTGTTAGGAGCCGGTGATCGGTTTGAAAGTTGGGATTGTTTGTCTTTCTCATTTGCTCATTACTTGGAAAATCATTGTTCTCGTGCAATAGAAAAGACTAGTCTTGTCTTCTTGTCATTTTTGTCTCCATTGAAAGATTGGTTTGGGTTTTGTTTATTGCTTATTCGTTAGTTATTGGTTTTCCTTAGTTTCACCACCATGGTGGTTCTTTTTGAAAAGTAAAAAACATTTTTATTTTTAAAAGCACTTTCATTTTGAAAATATTGGAAATAAATTGTTGAAATAGAACAGATAGAGAATTGCCATTGTTATGTGATTCGTTGATATTGCATTTTAAAGGAGATTGCATATCGTAGTTCAATATTGTTCCAGAAAACTTCTCTTTCCCTCCTGTACATAGGATTCATCGAACGACAATTGATATATTTCATTCCTATCTATGCATTGCTGGGTCAGAGTCTCACACAACATCGGTTTCATCTCTATTTCCTTTGAGTAACAACAACCCTTAATAATATTGCGCAATTTTAAAATTTGACTAGTAACTCTTTTCTAGGACTCTATTACACCAACAATTAACTAGGCTAGAGCTTTGGAATAGGCAGAGAGATACACTCTCCAAAGCACAAAACACACAATAGCATCTTGTGTTAAGGAGTGTCAAATTCCATTTACAACATTTTATCTTGGGAAGCCCTTCTCACACAAGGGTCAAACCCGAGGTCACATTGATATTGACAGAGTTACTCACCCTGCTTCATTGATATCGGTGTAGAGATTGCATGTATTATGAGGGTCACTTGGAGGTATACCCACAATGATGAGTGGAAGCCTCTCAAGTTGATTTCGGGCTAGATACCCTGCCCTTGCATGTGGATCGGACTGTCGATTGTCCCCCCAGGATTTATTGTTGTCGATGGTAACCTTAGTGGTCTATCTTCTTAGGATCTTACACAAGGTGACTGTGAAGGGGCAAGTCTTAACGGTACCTGGAATTGACGTTGGCCAAAATCACTCAGGCTCCTTGGAGGGTATACCCACGATTATGTGTGGGAGCTTGCACCAGGGTGTAAGTCCGTTAAGCAGGTTGTCAATGTAACTTTTCCACCCTAGCCTAGCCCCTTCTCATCTCATTGTTGCGACGTTGGATTTCATCACCAACTAGTAACTTTGGAATTAGAAGGTCTTGTTTGCTTGGTGTTGTTTCCTAGAATTTTTACTAGCGCATGTTGTTTGTTTACCCAAGTTGACCACAGGATTTTCTTCATAAGTTGGTAACTCGTTCACAATAGACCCTCTATGTCGTTCACATAGAATGCAGGGCTTAACCCCAGAAAATCTGGAAGGATCTCATCCCTTTCCTACAATCTCACCAGAGGGCTCTCCTCAACAGAGTGAAGCCCAAGACGTCACCACTCCACAAGTGGAAAGAACTGACTCTCTAGAACGGTTCCGAATTACCAATTCTCGAGAGGACTTTCGATGTCACCCTGATTTTGAGAGACGTATTATGCAAGTGAATTCTTTCAGAGATTTAATTGTTTTGTCTTCTGGATCATCGACTAGACCTTTTCCAGGACCTGAGGGCCAAGATCATTTTTGGACTATTGGTGTTTTTAGACGGGATCTCTTTGGTTCAGGAGAAAGCATTGATATCACCATCTCACCTGCGTTCCCCGAAGCCTCTGACCCAGATGCAGTGCCTTTTACTACTGCTTATTATTTCCTGGTACAGATGCTCCGCGAGCTGACCACATCTTGACCCTCCCTTTACAAATGGTCCATTACACAGATACTATGAGTATTCACACTGGGATTACAGTGGCTAGTCAAGCCCCCATTGGCACATAGCTCTCACCCAGTGTCACCCCGACACTTCCACCCAGATACTGTGTGTTGAATGCTTCTATTCCCACTCCTATTCAAACCCCATCCAGAACTCCTGGTGGTCCCTCTTCTTCTGGGCACTCTCCTCCCGACTTCATTCCGACACTTCCTCAACCCCCTTTCAGAGGATCTTTTCCATCCTCTATTGGTGGCACCAATCCTAGTGGCACCATCCTGTCGTTCACACCAAATTACTAGATTCCTGTTGGTGGACAATTTCACCAAGGGGGTTTGACTCAACCCTCCCTTGTGGGGAAAATTCCTATTGGAACACAAATCACAATCGGAACACAATATTCGATTGGAACACAACCCCCACTGACCCCACCCTATGGACAAAACATACCTCCATCCTTGGCCCAGTATTGGAACCATCTGATACAACATAATCCTCAATTGACTAGGGGGAAACAGCCTCCAGCTACATCCATTATACCCCCTAGTATAGGCCAACCATATCCAGGTACGTCCAATCTTATTTGGGGCTCGAATGCTCAAACTCATGTCCCTGTTCAAGGATACAATCCCATGAGCTACTTTTCTCCACAACAACCACCAAATCTACCTGGGTCTTCGCATTATATGCAAACTACTTATGGTCCCACTGGTTTGCCGGCGGGACTCCCTCTCCAAAGCCACTAGTACCCACATGTGAACAGACAGTTACCCTTCTTAGCCACTTTGGATCTTCTAGATCTGTCGAGGATTTTAAACGATCTAATTCGTCACTCTCCCAAATGGCCCGCTATACCAGCCAAGCTACCGTCTGACATCCCTAAATTTGATGGCAAACTGGGAGAGGACCCGAGCAATCACGTCATGACTTTTCACCTTTGGTGCTCATCCAACTCCTTGATGGATGACTCTATACGTTTACGTCTTTTTCAACGAACTCTCACAGGTTCTGTTAAGTGGTATATAGAATTACCACGAGGTTTCTTTGCCGACTTCAACACCCTAGCTATGGCTTTCCTCACCCACTACCAGTTACCAATCCGTTATGAAACAGGGATCGATATTTTGAGTTCTTTCAAACAAAACAAATCCACTCATATATCCGATCACATTCATGAGTGGCGACGGAGACGATGTCTCATCAAACTTGAACTTCCCAATCAGTTGCTAGCAGAGTGGTTCAAAAAATCATTTGTGAACGACATCGGTTGTGACATCACCATGGGTAGAGTTTTCACAGAAGAACAAGCCATAAGTCGTGCTCAATACCTTAACCTCATTTACTCACAAACAAGTACTCTTTACAACTTACTCCCTGATGCACCTCGTCCTTCCACTTCCACCACTTCAACTGCTTATCATGCAACCGACGGTGTGATTGGCACTTTCCATGCCCAACCACATTCCGCCTCAAGAAAAAACCCCAAACCCATTTCTTCTAATGTTCAAAATTCTTTGTCTCCTACCCCTCCCACCGACAAGACTTTCGAGGTCAATGTTGTTTAATCTATCCCCACTGATAAAAACAAATCTAGAAAAGGAAAGGGTAAGAATAAGGAGAGAGAAAATGCTTCGCAAGTAGAGAGAACCAAAATTACACCTATTGATGATAGGGATAAGCATAAACCCCGATACCCTTGTATTATCTGTGGTGATGATCACTACACGAAGGATTGTCCACGACAAGTCAAGGTTACTAAGTTCCTTCAAGGGGCCCCGAAACCACCCACTCTGGTTGTTTTGTCGCAAACCTTCCCCTCTCAATGATCTGGATTTTATGAGAAGAATGAAATGAATACAGATTATTAACAGGTACTTAACACAAAATAACAGAGATACAGTAAATTTGGTTTTCTATTCAATAACGAAATAAGCTGAAACTGTAAAATGCTACGGAAATAAGCTTGCTGGAATGGTGGCGGCTTATCTCTGAGAAGAGATGTGACGGTAGCGCACATTCACAAGAAGAGGGTTACAATGAGGCTATGAAGGCATTTTTACAATAATCAAGAATTCCAAAAACCCTAGACATCCAAAAACATAACCCTAGGAGATGAAACGCCAAAAGTCATGTGGACCCCGTTTGGGTAAGCTAGTACATCAACTTCCCGGGGTTGTAACTTTTGCATACGATCTTTGTTTTAGGCGTGTGATAGCCCGTTGGAAAGGTATTGCCGAGAAGATTCATTTTGGTGGCTCAATTATGCCTTTGGATATCATTGAGGAGCTCGATACCGAAAAACCTTCATTTAGGCCCTCAAAATGGCCCCGGAAGTAAAAACTGCTAAAAATAGTAAATTGCCAAAAATGTCATAAAACTGTTTTGATCCAGTTGGAAAAAGGTGGGTGGCCACCGATATCCATATGGATCACTCAAAAATAGGCCCAATTGGTCATTCATGACCAAACTCCCCCCTCGACTACATCTTATGTATTAATGTGTACTAGAGATTCAAAGAAGAATGACATCGCACTTACCACTCGAGCCAAAGATTATTCTCCCTCTAAAGAGAAGGTTGATGATATACCTCCTTCATTGGTCCAAACATCTCCCACGACTCCACCTACCAACGGTCCTCTTCATCTCGAATGATCGATCCTTGACACAGTTCTTTTCCCCCCTCCAAAGGTTGTCGTTCAGAAATCGACTTTCAATCCTCATGCTTGTGTTGCCTAGAACTACAACATTGTTGAAGATCTGGCCCAAGCACCTTCCGCGATGTCAAACCTCGAAGTCCTTCAAAGTTGTCCCACACAACAGAAGGGACTGTTGAAAGCTATTGGTGGAATCGACCCAACGGATTCAAATTTAATAATTTTTTACTTGGAAGATCACATTCCAAGGTTACCCCCTCAACTCCCATTCCAAATCCAAGTGATTGTCTCCAAAAAAAACATTTGTAGAATTGTTATCGACGAGGGTGCCTCGACGTGTGTCATGTCTGTTACTTACTGGAAAGCCATCGACTCTCCCTCTTTGATTGAATCCCATAACACACTCAAAGCCTTCAATGGCTCCAGTTTTAAGCCTTACGGTGTCCTTCCTTCGTTGCCAATCACGCTAGAAGGCAAAATGATCCAAGTCGAAGTGGAAGTATTTGACACTCCTCTTGATTACAATCTTCTACTTGGCCGTAGTTGGATCGATTCCATGCATGTATTTGTGTCGACTCTTTTTCGTGTTGTACATTTCCCACATCAAGGAAAGGTAATCATCATCGACCAATTAGCCTTTTTTAACTCGGATACGCATACTGACAACATACCGTTCATCGCCAACCCCCCCCTCGACTAACAAAACATCGATGTAGGTCTTCTCAAAGACTCTTCGTTAAGGGGTACCTTCCCCATTCCACCACTCGATGTTCCACACTCACCTGTCGCTTCAATCAACATGATCTCCACCTCGATTCATGGAACCCCTGCGTCTCACGACCCATGGGTGGTACCCAACCCCGATGATCATCTTCGTTACGATGAAGAAATGCCTTTGAGTTCGGTCGAATCTGCCTATCAGGCCATTCAATCGGCAATCCCTTCTACCCCCTCTCTTGGTGATTTATCTCCAGATCCTTTCTGCATCATTTTTACCATGGACGGGATGATTATGTATGTCATGGAAGACACCCCTTGGAACGATGGACATCACCATTCCATCTTCTTCCTGGAACAACACAGCATTGAGAGCTACCAACGAATCTCGACCCCGTCGACTGTTGTCATCTTTTCAACCGTTTCCAAGTCCACACACGATGTGTTTTCCGAACGAAACTTAAGCAATATCTCACCCACTATTCCCCTCGACATATCCATCAAACCTAGAATTGTCGAAAATGTGCATATCGGAGCTTCATGTTCCCCTGATGAAATCGTCACCTACAAGTCACTTTTCAAATAATTTTGTGACGTCTTTTCTTGGAGCTATGAATAAATGTTGGGTATCAACCTTGACATTGTGATACATGAGATTAAGACATACCTAGACGTTAAACTCGTCGGGCAACGCCTTCGTCCAGTTCACCCACGTAAAGAGGCTGCTATTAAGCTTGAAGTCGAGAAACTTCTCAAAGCCGGATTTATTTACCCGGTGGCCCTCACTGACTGGGTTTCCAATCTTGTCCCGATCGACAAGAAACAAGGCACAATCTGCGTATGCGTTGATTATAGGGATATTAAAAAAGCTTTTCCTAAAGACAACTTTCCTACCCCCTTCGTCGATCAGATTTTCAACGATTGCGCTAGAAGCAAAATCTTCTCTCTGATGGATGGTTTCTCCCAATATAATCAAATCAATATTGTTCTCGAGGATCAACACAAAACCGCTTTCATTTGTCCTTGAGGCACTTTCACCTATCAAAAACTTCCTTTCGGTCTAAAGAACACTGGCACAACTTTTCAATGCGTTGTTTCTTATGACTTCCATGATATCAAGCATATCGTGAAGCCATATCTTGATGACTTACCCGCTCATTCCATGCGCCAGGTCGATCATCCAATCCACCTCTGAGACATTTTCCTCCACTGTCGGTTTTACCATATATGCTTGAATCCTCACAAATGTGTTTTCTATGTAGAATCTGGTCGACTTCTAGTCTTTATTGTTTCACGTCAAGGGATCAGGGTAGATCCTTTAAAGGTTGAGGTGATTCTCAATCTCCCTCCTCCTTCTACACTTCGCCAGTTACAAATTTTGCAATGGAAAGCAAACTTTCTTCGTCATTTCATCCCGAACTATGTCGAGATAACTCTTGGATTTATGTGACTACTCAAAAAGGGGTCTGAGTTCATATGGGATACCATTTCAAACAAAGCCTTCGAAGCTTTGAAACTGTCCCTGACACGTGCTCCGCTTCTCTTCCCCCCCCCCAATTATAGTCACGATTATTTCCTTTATCTCGCAGCCTCGGATTACACCATCACTATGGTTCTTGTCCAAGAGGATGATTCTCATGATGAACATGTTATCTATTACTTGAGTCGAAGTGTAACGCCTACTGAAACAAAGTATTTACATGTCGAAAAACTGGCCTTGGCAGCCGTCCAAGCAGTTCAACGTTTCCGGCACTATATCCTCTCTCGCAAGACTACGATAATTTCTAACTGCAACCCTATGCAACACATTCTCACACGTCAATTGCTAGGGGGAAAATACTCCAAATGGATCGTGATACTCCAGGAGTTTGATTTGGAATTCTAATGAGATAAGTCCAAGAAGTCCTTAGTGTTTTCCGAGTTGATATGCAACTTTCCCTACTCTGAAACGGAAAATGTAGTAGCCAATTCATTACCTAATGAATCCATTTTCCTAATTAGTTCTGATGATCTTTGGTATGGAGATATCATCATATATCTCCAAACCTAGAATTTTTGGCCCAATTTGTCTAGTACTGACCAGTGTCGAATACGCTACCAAGCCCATCAATATATTATCCTCAGGGATAATCTTTATCGTCGTGGGATTGACTCAGATTTTCGACGCTACCTCACGTTCGACGAAGCCGAGAAAGCCTTAAATGACTGTCATTCAGGAGCCTGTGGTGGTCATATGTTCAGGTATGCTACTGCCCAGAAGATCTTATGAGCATGGTATTTTTGGCCTTCTTTATTTAACGATTACATAATCGCTATCCAAAAATGCCACGCTTGCCAGACCTATAATCATAAGATACGATCACATCTTGCTCCTCTTCACCCTGTGGTCTCTGTTGGTCCCTTTGCGAAATGGGGTATCGATTTCATGACATGTCACCCCCACTCGTCTGGGGGGCATGGATACATTATTGTAGCCGTAGATTATTTTACAAAATGGGCCGAGACAATGCCGACATTTGACAATACTGGAAAGACCGCAACATTATTCATTTTCAATCACATCATAGCTCGTTTTGGCGTTCCTCACGCTATCATCACTGATCACGGTAGCCACTTTAGAAACTTCATGATGTTTGAACTCACTGAAAATTTGGGTCTTCACCATGAAAACTTAACGCCCTATTACCCACAAGCCAACGTCCAAGTTGAAGCGATTACTAAAGTTCTCATAACCATGCTCCGACGAATGATAGGGATTCACAAAATAAGTTAGCTCACAATGTTTTTTTCAGCATTGTGGGCTTACCGGATGTTCGTTAAGTCCGCTACTAGGTTTACACCTTTCTGGTTAGTCTATGGTCTAGAAGCCATCCTCCCGATTGAATGTGAGATACCCTCTTTAAAACTAGCCATCGAACTCCTACCAAACACTTCTGCAGAGGAAGAACGTCTGTTGTATCTCATGCGATTAGACGAAACTAGATGCGATGCTACTCTAGTCATAGAAGCCCAGAAGAAACGTGTCAATGCCCAATATGACAAACATGTCAAGCCTCGCGTCTTCTCTGAAGGAGATCTGGTTCTCCTCTACGAACAAGATTGAGATATGCTAGGAGCTGGAAAATTCTTAGCCATGTGGCGAGGTCCTTATATCGTTAGACGAGTTTTGGAAAAAGGAGCTTAGGAGTTAGTAGATTACGATGGTATCCCTTTGAGTGAACCCAGAAATGGGTTGTACTTAAAGAAGTACTATGCATAAGATCACCTGTGCACGAGTACTTGTATTATATTGTATCATACTTCTTGTGTGTTACTGTAGTATGTTTTTTTCGTTATATAGTCTCTTCCCTTATGTTACATTGTGTTTGGTTTCCAGATGTCAGAGTCTTCACTACCCCACATTGGCTTCGCTTATGGCGCTAGTCGTAGTACTCAAAACCTTGCCTCTGTTGCATGGGCAATTTACGCACCTACAAACGAACTTATCACTCTATGAGGTGTGTGCCTCGGCCGTGCGACCAACAATATTGCAAAGTATAGTATCGTTATTGAATTGTTGTTTGATGCTATCTCGCTTGGTATCCATCACTTGGTTGTGCGACTCAATTCGCAGCTCGTAGTATTACAATTAAGTAATGTCTATGCTATTCAAAGTCCTACTTTGTTACGGGTATATTTGTGAATTCGCCTCTTGGAATGTTATTTGATTATATTGAGTATCGACATATTCCTAGATGTCTAAATACATTAACTGATGAATTAGCTAAAAATGTATTAGACATACATTTGGGTCATTTATAAATCAATCACATCACAAGTATCACACAACACAAGATAATCTAGTAGAAGTTGTATGTATATATAACGATCAAAACTTTTTTTACAAAAAAGTTTTGTCCAAGGACCAAAATTTCAAAATCTGAAGCTCATAGCTTCTACAAAGTAACGTCATGGATGACGTTCATGGTAACACATGACTTCTCGAGAAACCCTATGAAGCAGTCGGCCAATAGACTCTGACAGACCCACCGTATGACGTTGATAACGTCGCGGGACCTCTCCAAGAGGCATGTCCGGAATGTCTGCAGTCAAACCCTCTAAGTTTTTTTCCACTGCCTCATAATATTTAGCGTCCCATTGTGGCATTGGAGCCACCTCTCCTCATCGCTAAATAGGAGAAGTACTCGGAGGTCGATAAGGCCCCACGTCTGTGTCATCAAAAAATAATTTTTGTAATTAGGCCTTGGACAAACATAAAAACATTTGCATATGATAAAATTCACAAAAACATTTAAAAAGTAAAAAATGTAGATCTCCCCACTGAGCGCCCTCTAGCAGGGCCATGTCCGGATCCCCTTGAAATACCAACCCGACATAGGCATAATCATCAACCATCAACATTTATGGTCGTAACCAGTCAAAGAAGGAATCATTGTATTTGATGATTGGTCCAGCTACATGTCAGGCCATGAGGTTACACCACCTTAGCATCCTCGGATCCTCTGGATCCGGTAAACCCCACTCAACTTGCAACCTCAGCAAGGGAACCCTCTCAAGAAAGAAGGACACCAATAGTGACCCATACCCGAATTTCTTCAGGTCACCTCTCCTGCATTTATTCAACTGCCTCTTTACGCTATGAAGGACTACGTCTGACCAGTTAAAGACCCGAGGCTTAGTACACTCTATGGAGTACTAAAATTAGTTCTATAGAGCCATGTGTGGAGAAGAACTCCCAGCCATACGAGCAATGGTGAACAAAATAGTGCGAAGGGTCAAATCCTGGACCCCCCAAATGGCCACTTTTCCTTTGCTTCTTTCCGCCTCTGGAACACAGTACTGATGACAATATTCAAGCTATCATGGTACCAATGTCGTGATAGTCCTGTCAGGAAATAAATGTCCTCAATATCCAAGGACAAAGTGTGGACCCCTACGTGGAATACTTGTTGGTCCACGTCCCACATATGAATGAGGTACTCCAACAGCCTGACTTGGGCCTTCATACCTGGGATCCGAAAGAATTTCCGCAGACCACAGTCTCGCAAAGAGGCAACGGTGCCCAGGTTATTCCCAAAAATAGCATCATCTTCTTCATTCTCTCTTTCTCACCATTGTAGAACCATGGTGACAGCCAAATGCCTACACAAGAACCATAAGAAGAAGGTCAGCAACTCTCTTCAAGCCTTGGTACATTTTTCATTTGAGAAAACGTTAAAGAAATGTTTCATTTTGTGATTCTCGCAGGTGCCCCTTTGGCACAGTGCGAGGTTTTCGCAGGTGCCTTTGGGGCCACCTACGAGAATCATGCATTCTCACAGGTCCCGTGTGGCTAGCCTGCGAGAATGCCTGAGCGCAAATTTTATCCCTAAAACAAGCTCAAAAACTTGAAATTTACCAATGAAAACAAAAAATTGAACCATGAAAAGATAGAAGACATGGAGCTTACCTCACTGCCAGAGACGGTTCGCCAAATGGTTGTTTGTACCTTCCGCAATCGAGCACCGAAATTCAAGGGCAAAAGAGGGGTTTTTGGGCTAAAATCTTGGCAAAGTTACATTGACTATGGTAAAAGAACTTTTACCCACTTATATTTACTTTTTACCATTTTTGTTGGTTTTTATAATTGTTTTATTTTATCAAACCTAATGCCTAATACCCCTATGAGTGCGACTTTTTGTAGACATAACGACTTCGACGTCCATATGCAGGGATACAGATATTTTTCTCTTTTTCATCGCATGTTTAAGTTGTTTTTTATGGTTTTTAGACAAAACCTTGAGCTTGGTCTTTGTTCGTTCTCACGCTCGAAAATACATGAGAATGTAATCGAGCACACTTTTATCACTTTTTTGGGCTCAACAAGTTTATACGAAAAAGGAACCCCCTGGAGTCCTCTTTAAGCTCTTTTCAGACTCTCTAAACATGAAAATATTGTCGAGCGATCTTGCTATTTTCACGCTCGTTAAAGTATTTGAAGAAAGCGTCTGTTGGGCTGTAATTTATCTCTTTTTCGGTCTCATCAGACTATTTTACGAAAAAGGAACTGAGTTCTCTTTTGAGTGTTTTTCCAGACTCTATAATCATGAAAAACCTTCGAGTTTTCTATGTTTGGACTCGTTAAACAAACATCGAAAGACCCGTAATGGGACCGAACCACTCCTTCCTAGGGTTCATTAAACATACTCTGAAGGAATCATCCGAAGGATGAGCTTAAATCAACAAGCATATGTTATCCTCCTCAAGATTGCGTAAAAATAAAGAGGTACTCGCCATAAATGGTGGGGGAAAATTTGGGAAAGGGATATGTTTTCATATTCATATTATTGGCAGTAAATGTCGCTCTTGAACATGACACCCCCCTATTCATTTTTTGAAGCCGGTTTGGAAAATCCATTTATATTTCATTCGACTTGCTACAAGGTCATATCTTGAGTCGTCTCTAAGTTAGTGCTACCAAATCATTGGTCGTGTCATTCATATGTTCAAGAGAAGTTCATCCGAAACCTCTATTGAGTCGACCATCTGTAGTTGTCCATTCTCTTTGTGTCGGCATTCCCCGTGTCCAGTTCATCCTATATCATGCTCTGTTTCACCTTCAAAGACTGTTACTCATTTTGTGTCATTGATGGGGGATACATCAAGGCCCTCCTATGACGATTTTTGTTCTGTTGACTCCAACTCATTATCCGAAAACAAGACTTAGAAATTATTTGGTACCTTGGAACTTGCATGCCTCAATGGCAGGTTTCCTCGCTTTCGACAGTGGGTTTTCATCATTGACCCCTGATCGGGAGATTCTGTCGAATGTTTGACCTCAACTCATTTATTCACATTCGGTGGATCGTACTAGTGTACCTTGGGAGTCATTGACATTAATGGTGATTTCCCTCACACTTGTTAACGATTTCGTCAATGATCGATAATCAAGTGGTTTCTACCATGTTCGACTTTAGCACATGTAATCACATGGTTAGATTCATACTTTTAGGTGATGGGATTGAAGACCCCGGGTCTCATCTATTTGATCCAGGCTATGATGGAATATGTATAATTTGTTGACACATAGATCCACTTTGTATGTCTCATGGCTATGTCGTCTTAATTTGAATATTCTTGCATGGATCCACAATGTATTCTTGGTGGCTATGCGATGTTTTGATGGCATGGATCCACAGTGTATGATTGGTGGCCATGACCTATGTTTACAATGTCATCTGTCTGTGATCTGAGTATGGGAATGCCTACCTCAAAACTAGTATGATATTCTGCAGATGCTTGGTTGTTTGCAGGTTTTTGATTAGGTGCACTCCTGGTTTCCGACACATACACACAGTTTACAAAGTATTTCAGTTGTCATTGATTCTGGCCTCATACTTTGGGGGGCATTCTGTTACACATGATTTTGGTCATCTTGGTGATGTATTAACAATAGTGTACTCAGTCTCCCAACAAGAAATTTCTCCTAAGAGAAGTGGCATTTATCTCCTTCCAGAAAACATATTTTCAAAGTGAGTTCATAGGCTGCATATGGCCTAGGGTGCGAGAATGACCCATTCTCACAGGCCACCTTCATCTAGGGTGCGAACTTCTCGTAGGTTTCTCTATACACATAGTGCGAATTTGTTTTTAAGCTTGGAAAAGAGAAGAAGTCTCAAGGGCTCTAGAAGGGAATATTCTAGAAAATGAGTTGGCATTCATATGGTTGTCTTTTTACTGGCTTCTCTGATTTGGTGGGATCATTCTCATCCATGTAACCATATCACCCTCTCCTATATATTAAAAGGATTCTCATGGAAAAGGTTAAGCAATATTAATTGAAGAATTGGTGAAGGAATTGTGTGAAGAACCCTGTTTGAACAGAAGCTTGGAGACTCTAGTAGGTCTATCAAGAGGAATTGGATCTTCTTCATGCAATTACAGAGCAAGTGTGTGTGTTGGAACCAAGAGTCACTAAAAGGAAGCTTGCGACATCAAGGCGATCAGGTTGTATCTTCTACTTTCGATTAATATGATACACCCGCATGTCCCTTTCCCATAAAGTCACCCTTACTTTATTGTGTAATTCCTTGATCATATGCATAAGTTGACATTGAACACGTTTTGTTATCTTCACTTTGGTTGGTTTGTGTTGTCTTGGTCTTGACCTCATCAGAGCACTGGAGCGAAGCAGGAGCAACAAAGACTTAAGGAAGCGATACAAAGGTATGTCACTTGTTCCTCCTTACTAGCTAATTCAATGGTCGTAACTTAGGGAAAGAGTCATGTCCTGTCATGTTTTGTTCTAGATCCAAGTGGATCTAGGGAGATCTGTTAGTGTCCGCACCTACCGATTAGTCCAATAACACCAGGGGGATCCATCCGGGTCCAGACACACCAGTAGAGGGGTTGGTTAGTCACCATGAATGAGAGGGACAACATGGCGCATTGTTTGGTACAATTTCCATACCAATTCGAGAGATCTAGCCACTAGGGAAAAATTTCTGGACTGGCATCAGTTACAACATGATCTTCCATATCTTGTAGATCATCCATTTATCCCATAGTTTCATCTCTCATCATGTATTATCATTTTAGTTTGCTTATTGTATTCTGGCTAAGATCCCTTTTGTCTTTGATCTAGCCGAGTGATTTATTTTATTGTCAGCCGCATTCGACATTGTACTCCAAATATATCATAATATACGGTTTATAGTCTTTTGTCTCATTTACCATATGTATACTCAATATATATGTTGTACACAATTAAACATACACACACATTAGCAGAGTTCCCCAAACTAGCCAAGTCATGAACATTACAGAAGAGATGTGATAGCTACTCACATTCACAAGAAGATGATTTACAATGAGGCTATAAAGGCCTTTTTAACATAAAGAAAATCCAAAACCCTAACCCCAGAAGATGAAAAGCCAACATTTTTGTGGACCCCATTTTAGGTAGTTTGGTGTATCAACTTCTCAGGGGCGTAACTTTGGCATACGATCTTTGTTTTGGGAACATGATAGCTCATTGGAAAGGTATTGTCAAGGAGATTGATTTTATGGTCTCAATAAAAGGCTTTTTTGATCGAAGACGTGCTTGATCCCCAAAAAAACTTTATTTAGGCCTTGAAAATGGCCCAAGAAGTATAGGAATCGAAAAACTGCTAAAAATAGTAAGTTGACATAAAATTGTTTTGAGCCAGTTGGAATAGGTGGGTGGCTACCGATATCAACCTAGATCATTCCTCTTGGTTAATACATAAAGGGTAGATGAAGGGCCCAATGAAACCTCTTTTCGTAAGTTTGTCCCAAGTAAGAATGCACTTATGGGCCACCAACGAGAGGAATGTGTTGACCTTAGGGTAAAGATTAGCTTTACAAATATTATACCAAATACAATCCTTCTACAGTAGGTGATATGAAACCTTGACACCATAAGATTCTTTGATAGAGAATTCTCATTTACATGAGTATCCCCATCTCAGAATATCTAGTCCCTCCTTATTTTCGATCCTATGAAGAAACACTGCATATTTCCACAGCCCCAGATTAGTACATGTATGAAGGTTTAGTTATACATGGTTGGTCATCCACTCCCCATTTTTATGCGGGGTTTTCTCTTTTCCAATAGGCGACCACATACTTCAATATTGTTTTATTTATATCACCTCGAATATCATTCAATTGGGCTTGAAGAGAGAGAGACGACATTTGTTTCCATGAGTCAGTCTAGAACAGGGCATTGTGACCTCCTTGGATTTCCAAAAATGAATGATCTTGGATTAGAGAATGATTATGCCATGAAGTGTTCCAACTTAGCAAACCATCCATATCTGATGAGGTTCTTCTTCTCCACCATTGATGTGTATTTGTGCCGCCACAAATAATCCCATAGATCTCCTAGGTTCTTAAGCCAATGCCACCATATTTTCCTCCCATAACTTGATTAATAAGGAGAGGGTCTCGAAGACCAATACCCACTAATTGTTTCAATTTGTAGAGCATTTCCTAGTTCACAAGGGCCCATTTGCGCCCATCCTTTGTACCCTGCTAGAGAAATTTTCTTTGGATTTTTTTGATGGCATTAAGGATTCATTTTGGGGCTACCAACGTAGAGTACATGTACATGGGAAGAGATTGAATGGTAAATTTCAAAATCACCAAGTGGTCAGGAACATTTAGGGTGTGAAATTTCCATGAACTAAGCCTTTTATCAATAGTTGTGAGTAGGCCATCTTAGGAGTTGTTCCTAAGGGAATTTTTAATGAGAGGAATGCCTAGATATTTGGATGGAAGGGAGCTCTGAATGAAGCTCAAGATTCAAGTGACATGGTATTGAATGGTGCGGGGGGTATTATAAAATAATATCTAAGGTTTTTTAGAGTTGATCGAGGTTATTGTTGCAGTGCATAAGTCATCAAGAATGCCAAGAATACGACAGGCTTCGCGAACTATCATGGTTCCCATCATTAAGGTATCATATACACATTGTCTTTGAGAGATGGGAGGTGTATACCATGTAGGGAGAGGCCTTTTAGGGAATATTCAAAAATAACTTATTTGATATATTAGCTTAGACCTTCTACCATGATGAAAAAGAGGAAAGGAGAAAGGGGGTCACCTTGACAGATGCCTCGATAGGGGGGAAATGTTTTGAAGGGGAACCATTGATAAAGATGGAGAAGAAATATGAAGAGGTAAGATTCATGATCTAGTGAACCCAATTTTCACTAAATCCAAGGGTGAGGAGGGTGGATCTTATGTATTACTAACTAAGATTATCGACAACTTTTGATAGATCTAATTTAATCACCATGCCCAGGGTGTCAGAGGTTTTTAAAGAGTGAATTACCGCATGAGATAAAATGACACTCTCCATGATTTAGCATCCCTCAAAACACCCTCGTTGTTCCTTTGAAATGATAAATGGAAGAATGGGTTGAAGTCTTTGAGAAATTACTTTTGTAATGGTTTTGTACATGATGTTGCAAAGAGAAATGGGATGAAATTGCTTGGAGTGAGAGACCCATTCCTCTTTCAAGATTAGTGTAAAGAAGGTTTCATTGAGTGTTGGAAGCACTTGCCATGAGCATATGGAGTCTTCAATCAACTACCACACTTCTTTCCTGACCAAGTGCCAACAATGGTGAAAAATGTCTCTTGTGAAGCCATTTGGTCTTGGGGATTTACCAACAAGAATTTCCTTGATAGCTTGATCCACCTCTTTTGAATTAATTGACCTAAGGAGAGAGAAATTCTTTTCATCCAAGACTAGAGATGGAATTTGCTTGGTAATCTTCCCTATAGCCTCTGATCTGTCCAGGAAAGGTTCTATAAGAAGATATTGATAGTAGTCGACCAACTCCTTTTCTATTTCTTCACGAGTCAAGATAGGTTGTCCCTAGGTGTCTTCAAGGTGAGAGATGTGGTTAATGTACCTTCCATGAATCATAGATCGGTGGAAATTTTTTTTTTTTCTCTCCCTCTTTGAGCCATTGAATACAATATTTTTGGTACCATAGGATTTCTTCTTGGGCATATCGATCTTCCAATTACTACTTAATCTGAGTATCCTCTTCTTTTAACTTCTCTGAGGTGTTATGAGTGATGATTTCCTACTAAATGTCCCTCATGTGTTTCTCTAAATCCCTTTGAGCCTAAAATATGCCACCAAAGGTGTGCTTATTCCAGTGCTTCAGGTGTTGTTTGAAGTTTTTCAGTTTTTGTTGAAATCTATACATCAATGTGCCATGAGATATTGCAGCATCTTCCCACCAGTGCCCCACATTCCCTTGGGAGTCAAGATGGGCAAGCCATAATTTATTGAAGTGAAAAGGTTTTCACCGTGAAGAGATGGTAATGTCCAACCATAAATGTTTTCTCCAATGATCATATCCTTCCACCGAAAGAATGTTGGATTCCATTAATATTTTTTCCATCATTAAAGTTTTGGAGATAAGGAAATGGTTCAGGCGGCTTGTTATTTGTTTGGTTCTCGATATTCTATTAGACCATGTGAAATCTCGATTTATGTTTTTCAAGTCCACTAGATGTAGAGTTTTGATTAAAGATCTGAAGTTGTCATTGTATGCCTCCAACTTGTGGTTTCCCCCTCTCTTCTCCTCAAGGAAAAGGATTATGTTAAAGTCCCCTCTAAGTATCCATCACTGCCCTTGAGTAATTTCACCCAAACCTTCTAGATTTTTCAAGAAGGATATTTTTTTCACTAGTGTGTTCGCACCATAGATATTAGTGATGATTCCTTCCTTATTAGAGCTGATGGATCTATATTTGGTAGATATAGACCATCGTGTGATGAATAAGTTATCTAGAATAACCAGTGTTGGATTCCAAAAGATAACCAATCCTCCCATTATTCTTCTAGAATATATATATATACAAATTGAATCTCTCTCCGACATCTTGATAGAATAGATTCAGCCTCATTGCCCACACATTTTATCTCTTGAAGGAAAATAATGTCTGGATTTTCAGTCATGATGCGATTTCAAAGAATCCTTTTCTTGCTTCTTCCATTTAGGCCTCAAAAATTTCAGGAGATAATATACATGAGGAATATGGGGTAGGGGTGGATGGCTGGAATACTCTCTATGATCAGATTGATCTGACCCGAGTTCACCATAAAGTTGCCTACATCTTGAATTAATTATTGTGTGGAATTTCTTCCTCGTCTTTCCTCTTCTTTGGAAAACTTATGAGAATCCTTGAGGGGATCCTCCTGGATTCCTAACCCCAATATTTAGATGGAGGTAGCTTCAGTTGTTGAGTTAAGATATACCTTGTGAACTTTTCTAAGCTAATCAAGAGGAATAGAGTATAGTTCTTGCTTGTGATAAGCCTCCTCCATACTGACTAGATCTACCCCTGCTAGCTCTTTTTTATCTAGCTCGATTTCCATCTCTCCTTCATCAATAACAATTTGTTCTTCTCCACTAGGAGTTATCTCTAGGTTGGGGGTGATTTTCTCCTGGATAATTTCTTCTGCTCTTTCTGGTTACCTATCCTCACATGCGATGGACCTTCATCTACTGGAGAGTTTTCTGGGGTTAGGCTTAAAATTTCAAAAGAATTATTGGTGGAAAATGACTTACCAATATTTGTAGAAGGCTTCTTGGGTCCTTACCTCCTTTTCCTATTAACTTGAGTGAAGTCATCCTTGGGTTTTCCAACTTCTGTAGAATCTATCTTGGGTGAGGTGTTGAGTGGATAGTCCCAAAATAAGTGACCATTCTCCTGGAAGTTTCGACATCTGAAGGGAATGTGCTCGTAATCGGTTTTCCAGATCCACTCCTCAATAGGATATTCTAAACAAATGGAGCCCGCAAGGGGTTTGGAGATGTTCATATAAACAAAAATCTGTGCATGAAGTATACCTTCAATGTTTGGTTTCTTTAGCTGACTTTACATAAATTCCTAGTCTATTGCCTATTCCTTCCAGTCAAAATTCTTGTGGAAGAGAATAGATTTGGATCCAAATTGGGGCACAAGTGAAATCCTCCTTTTCGAGGTTGAAGTGTTCCATCCAGTATTTCAAGTAGAGCCCTGCCAAGTTGAAGAAATATGATCCATTCTCAAATATTATTTCCCTATCTTCTAGATTGTAACAAATTGTTGTAGAAAAACCCTTTGAGTCGAATTGGAGGTAAAAATGGCCCTTCGGCTTCCACTAGGTGTTGATCCATTTTATAAAATCTCTCTCTAAGGGCCAAATTCCTAGAAACTTACCAATTAATGTGTGATCTCTCATATATTGAGTTTTCTCTCTTACCCTCATAGAGCTAACCATGAATCTTGGAGCTACTGGAGCTTGCGAAAAACATTTCCCTAGATCCCAAGATTGATCCACCTTTGGATGGGATGGCTCAGGTTCGATTTCCATAGCTTTACCTTTATCCAGGTTTGGTGCTAAGAAATGGATCCTTTGCTATGGAGGCATTTCAAAGGGCGGTCTCAGCCCGCTCGATCCACCTGATTCAATGATTAGTATGTCTCAATATGAGGGGGATCTGCTGTTAATATTTTCAAAATCCCACCCAGTTTCAGTCTCGCTGATTTTTCAGTCAAATTTAAATGCTAAATTTAGTTTCAGCACTATTTCAACATATGCTACAGCCGTGGTGTTTCAGCATCTGC
>JZKD02S2274403.1:141774-165266 GCA_000966675.3 Picea glauca
CCTTTTTCTCACAAAAATTCTCCCACCAATCTTTGACATGGGGAATGGCTTTGAGGAGCGCAAAAAAATATTTTCTCTATTTGAAAAGTTATGGATAGAAAAATACCCTTCTAGAAGATTCAACCCTTTTTCTACAACATCTATGTCTATCTGACCTTCAAATATACGAAAATAAAAGTTGATCTATACCTTGAAGGGGGAAACACCTCCACTCGAGGAATATGCGTCGCCTGTTGGTAGTCGCCGAAGGATTTGTGAAAAAATATCCATCATCTCATTCCTTTGTTGCACGAGGGATTCCTCGAGAAAAAATTTGAAAGGATATCATGTCCTATCATATTTATTTTCTACCACCATGGATGGTCTCTTGGGCATGCAATAATGTTTTTTCTCAAGAGAAGCAAGCTCGAGACCCAACTCTTTATACCCTAACCTCATCGGGGACATGCACTAAGAACGACAAGGAAAAGACCGCTCTGATACCACTGATCTAGATTTTAGGAGTAGAATGACATGAAAGTAGATTATTATTATTATTAACACAAAGACACAAGGAACAATAAAAGAGATTGAGTAAAACTGGCTTCTATTCAATAAATAAATATGTTGAACTGTAAAATGCAAACTGAAAACAAACTTGCTACAATGGTGGTGGCTTATCTCTGAGAAGAGATGTGATGACTGCGCTCATTTGCAAGAAGATTATTACAATGAGGCTCTTAAATCCTTTTTACAATAAACATGAATTCCAAAACCCTAGACATCTAAAAACCTAACCCTAGGAGATGAAGCACCAAAAGTCATGTGGGCCCCCTTAGGGTAAGTTAGTACATCAACTTCCCGAGATCGTAACTTTTTCATACAATCTCTGTTTTAGGCGCACGATATCCCATTGTAAAGGTCTATCCGAGGAATACACATTATGCTATCAAAATCTAACTCCATCTATAGTTTGACTGTGGAGATCCATTAAAATGTTGTCTAGGGCCTCAAAATGGCCCCGAAATTTTAGGACCCGAAAACTAGGAAAAAACTTCCAAGATGAGCTAGCTGGAATAGATGGGTGGCTATCCACCTGGATCAAAGCTTCCTATTTTATTCTTTGAAACCTCTCAGTTCCACCTCACGAATCCACCCCACCAATTCCACTTCACCAATTCCCACTTGTGATATCATGGTCACTACTCAAGGATTTTCCTTCTTAGTTAGTTGTCTGGTGTTTTCATTAATTATAAACATAATTACATGCTTCATAATCAAACTATATGAAGTATTAGAATAATTAAAATTATGGGAGAAAATAAGGTGTTACAGGATGTCCTCGATCACATAGGGACCCAACCAAGCAATTTCTAATTTTCGTGGCATGTCCTTTATCCCATTGTCATATAATAATACACAATCTCCATTTTTGATGTCTTATTTCTTGATGTGTCAGTCGTTCCAAGATATTTTTTGGTTCTTTTGAGCTTCTTGATGTTGATGTGCTAGAATCCTTTCCTCCTCTAATTGGTTAAGATGGTAGAAGTGTTTTCTTGTATTTAAAATATGTTCGAATTCAAGGATGAATATTATCCTTCCTGTATTTTGACATAAGTGTAATGTGATTACAACTTCCTAACCATAAACAAGTTTAAACAATGTTTGAACAGTTGATCTTTTGCATGCGGTTTTGTATGCCCACAACACTATTGGGACCTTATCGTCCAAATCCTCCCTATCAAGTCCACATATTTTTGTTAATTGATGCAGGCGTGCCCCAAACCACGGGCACGTCTGCTCACACAGGACCTTCTTCTTCTCGACCCGAAGAACTCTAAGGTTCTTCTATTTCCCTATTGGGAAATATTCTCCCACAGTTCTCTTGTGCGATCCCCCCCTTTCCTTAATTTATCGAGGAATCGGAACTCGTGATTTCGCGAGTTCAAAGGTTGAGCGATGGGCTCTTGGATCCTCAAGACCTGATGGTCAGTCAACTTGCTGACTTTTCCCTGAGGGATTTCTCTACTCGCGACCTCGCTACTCACGGTACAAAACTTTTGGTTCTCCAACCTTTGATACCTGAGACGCCGAAATTCGTGATCTCGCTCCCTCGCGACTTCGCTTCTCGCGAGGTCGAATAACTTCTACGTCGACTCCCGAGGTCCGAGATGCTGAGACTCGCGTCCTCGTTCCCTCGCGACTTCGCGATTTTTGTGACCAAGTTCTCAAACATTTTCTCGCGAGGCTCCGATATACGATCCCACGCGCAGATCCAACGGTCCTCCTACGATCTGGATCTGACGGATCTCCTTCTCTCGCGACTCGCGTCCTTGCGACTTTGAGTACCCAATATTTTGGCTCTCACCTTGCGAACTCCCGAGTTCGTGAGGTTCTCCTGATCTCTGCCACCTGTCCTATTCAAATGGATGGCTACAATCCTCTCGCCACTTCACTGCCTCGCGACCTCGCATCTCGCGACTTTTAATGCCAAATACTTGGGCGTTCACCCAGCAAGCTCCGAATTCGCGAGATCTCTCGATCTCTGACACCTGTCCTCTTTGGATGGACGGCTCATAGTCTCTCGCCACTTCGCTGCCTTGCGACCTCCCATCTCATGACTTTTAACGCCAAACACTTGGGTGTTCACCCTGCGAGCTTCGATTTCGCGGGATCTCTCGATCTCTGACACTTGTCCTCTTCAGATGGACAGCTCAGTCTCTTGCCACTTCGTTGCCTCACGACCTCACGTCTCGTGATTCTTAACACCAATTTCTCAACCCTTCCACTTACGAGCTCCCAAGATACAAGGTGCCACCTGTCTTCCAATGGTCATAATCTCGCTTCTCGCAACCTCGCGATCCCCGCATCCAAATCCTTGAGTCCTTTCTCACAAGGTCCTGATACACAATCTCGGGAACAATCCAACGGCTCTGACCGACTTGGATCAACGGTGCTACCCCTCCTAAGCTTTGAATCCTCTCCACACCTGCGCTGTAACTGCCTTGCACCTCTGGGATATCCAACAACTCTCGAAACTTCGTGAAATCTCCTCCAAATATTTCATTTGTCCATTCTCCCCTTGAGGATTCTGTGAAATAAGAAGTGTCTCTCCACGAGACTCGTTTGCTCGCTCGTCAACCTGCGATGTTTTCCTTCGACTTCCAGCGACAGCTTCCCTGCACTTTTCCTTCAGTAAGTTCAAAGGTCTATTCCTCCTGAGCTTTTCCACAACTTCAATCTTCAGAAAGAAACCTTGCACGCCCTCCTTGCAGCGAATCTTCAATCACGTCTAAGTGTTGAAGTCACTCGACTTTGCGCACTCCTACAGCAACAGTCCTCCAAAGCTTCTTCTCAGTTTCACGACTGAGACTCTCCTTAGCCTACGCACTCCTTGCACGGATTTAGCAACCCACCTTCACTTCTGGGTGCTTTGAGAACAAGAGTTTACTCTCTGAGCCTTCTATCAATGCACTCCTTGCGGACGACTTCAACTGCACTCCTTGTAGGAATCCTTGCTCAAGAGAGACACAATTGTAACTCACCTCACTTCCTCTCAGACTTCAATCTTGACACATGAAATCATACACACAACATGATAACAAATGCATAACAGGAAGAAATATTCATAAGCAGAGAATTCAACACACATGCACAGAGAATAACACAATAGCCATGAACCTGAATCAACTTCTCTATTAATTCAAGATATGTACATGGGTGTTCTTTTACAACTCTCGGCTATTCTCCTATGCTCTCTTCATTCTTCTGACTCTTCCTGAATTCGATAATAATACAACAAAACAATGAGGGTGTCTATTTTTGGTTTTTCCCTCTTTTTTCTAGAACTATCTAATCTAGTATTCAATTCTATCTACCTGCAATTACTACTATAAATGCCTCTGTCTATCTCAAACGAGAGCGTATGGCTCGAGGTCTGATTACATTTTTTCCAAGGCGCCAAATTAAATGATCTCATTTATGTTCAACGCATCAACTTCAAGAAAAAATTTAAAAATTCAAAAACTTGCGCTGGACGTCTTCCAGCTGTCTTCTACTTCCACGTTGGTTTTGCTTGTCGTGAGGGATGCTCCTTCATCATACTCCCTCGCTTGAAAATTTGCATGGGCTCCTGTCTATGAGCTCCTGCACAGTATGTCCATGCTTCAAAATTTCTGCTTCAGTCTCCCAATTGGCATCCTCAACTGGGTGTCCTTTCCACTTGACCAAATATTCAAAGTACTATTTCCTCCTGGTTTTCTTACCCACTCGTTTGTTCAGTATCTGCTCCATCTGTGGCTTCTCTACAACTGGCATATGCTTCTGCCACTGGAGCTCTGGTTGATCATCACTTTCTGCTCTTGCTTCATCAGCTTTATATGGATATAAATCTAAAACATTAAATATCAGAGATATTCCAATGCCCTCTAGTAACTCGATTTCATAAGCACTCTGTCCCATTTTCTTCAAGACCTTGCATCGTCCGATTTTATTCATCTTCATCTTGTTGTATGTTCCTCTCAGGAACCTTTCCTTCCTCAAATGCGCCAAAACCAGATCACCAACTTCAAACTGAAGTTGTCTCCGATGCTGATCTGTTCTCCGCTTGTACTCCTGACTTGACTTCAATAGTCACTCCTTCACCTGGCTATGAAGTTCCTTCATCGCTTCAGCGAATTCTCCTGCACTAGCACTGCTAGTATCAGTCTGTTCTGAATTCCTCAATTCAAAAAATCCTCTCAGCTGCCTTCCATATGCAATCTGAAATGGACTTGTTCCTGTGCTTCTGTTCACTGAGTCATTGTAAGGAAACTCTGCCTGTGGAAATATATTGTCCCAACTGCTATGGTGCTCTGTCACCAAGATCCTCAGCAAGTCTCCTAGACTCCTGTTGACCACTTCTGTTTTCCCATCCGTCTAAGGGTGATAAGAAGAACTAAACATCAAATTAGTTCCTAGATTCTTCCACAATGTTCTCCAAAAATGCCCTATGAATTTTGTGTCCCTGTCCGAAACTATGCTTTTCGACAATCCATGAAGTCGAACAATCTCCTTGAAAAATAAATTTGCGATGTGGGTCGCATCGCTGGTCTTCTGGCATGGGATAAAATGTGCCATATTAGAAAACCTGTCAACTACCACAAAAATTGAATCAACACCCCTTTGGGTTCTTGGCAATCCCAATATAAAATCCATGCTAATTTCATCTCATGGCTTGTCTGGTGTGGGCAATGGCTGATAAAATCCTGCATTCTGCTTTCTTCCTTTTGAATACTGGCAAATCCTGCACCTGTCTACAAATTTCTTGAATTCTGACCACATTCCTGGCCAAAAGTATGACTCGCTCAGCTTTGCAAATGTCTTATCATGGCCAAAATGTCCTACCAATCCTCCACTGTTCTTTTCTTTTAACAAGTTCTCCCTCATGGAGCAATTTGGAATACACAGTTGATTTCCTTTGAACAACAATCCGTCCTGGATCACGTACTCTATCCACTGACTTCTGTCTCTGAGAACTGGATTCTCAGCTGCTTCATAAGCTTCCTTAAAGTATGAATCATCTGCATACATGTCCTTAAGATCATCAAAGCCTAACGTCCTGACTTTGAACTCCTGCAATAGAAAACACTTCCTTCTCAAAGCATCAACAACTTTGTTGGCAGTACCAAAAATATGTTTTATCACAAAAGTGAAATTATGCATGTATTCAACCCATTTAACATGCCTCTGATTCAACTTTTCCTGTTGAGTCACAAATTGTAATGCATGGTTATCACTATATAAAACAAACTCTTTTGGAATCAAATAATGCCTCCACTTCTTCAATGCCTGTATGATGGCATAGAATTCTTTATCATACATGGAGTACTTTTCCTTTGCCTCATTCAACTTCTCGCTGAAATATGAAATCGTCCTGTCTTCCTGGCTTAAGACTTCTCCTATGGCGAACCCACTTGCATCACATTTCACCTGAAATGTCTTCTGGAAATCTAACAACACCAACACTGGTTTCTCTGTAATCTTTCGTTTCAACAGATTGAAACTCTTCTCAGCCTCTTCAGTCCAGTGAAAAGATTTATGTCTTTTCTTCACTGTATCCATCATTGCTGCACTAATTCCACTGAAATTTCTTATGAATTTTTGGTAGAAACTAGCCAGTCCATGAAAAATTCTCACCTCGAAAATATTTCTCGGTGATGGCCAATTCTTGATCACCTCCACCTTATCTGGATCCATCCTCAATTCATTTGCAGATATAACAAAACCCAGATAAATGAGCTTTGTCTTCATAAATGAGGACTTCTTCATGTTTATCAACATCTTCTCCTGCTGTAGCTTCCTCATCACAATTGTAACAACCCTCCTGGTTACGACAACAACTTTGATAACAGGTGCAATTTTTTTTTTTTGGGTGTGTGTTTAAAAAGTGTGTGCGCATGTGTACAAGGAAACAATCAATGCATTTGACTCTGCATTGCCACCCAATGACGAATAAGACACAACCATGATGAACATAAAAAGACGAAAAGGATGCGCAACAAGTAACTGCATGCATAACGACGATCACACGATGCTAAGTAGAACTGACTACCCGCTCATCCTACCCTGCAATGGTTAGGACCTCCAAGACACATAAGCAACGCTCAAGCCCAGGTTCCCATCGATTTTAACCATTTAAGGTCTCAGGGCTGGCGACTGTTCTGAGGAACATGGAGGTGTCTACAACCCACCCGATACAAGTAGACCAAGCAAGAGTTTAAACATTCTGGCAGACAATAATTAAATTAAAAACCACCTCCTCTACGGAAGGCGCAAGATAAAAGGACTCAGGCAAGGACCCACCAATAATTAAGACTGCACATTTTCTATGACCCAACTGTGATTGATTACTGACCAACTGCTCCATTAAATTTCATTAACCGACGAATACCTTATACATAAGGTAAAACCCAATAATCTCAACCCCCATTATTAAGTTATAAAATCCTATGGTACTTAGTTCAAGGACAAGCAATAATCACACGCACATTGCATTTTTCTATTAATCGCAATAATTGAGCAACGATATCATCACCCTAATGGTAAACCCCTAACATTTACATTCTCCATATTATCTTACAATGCCTTACAATCATTACCATACATTACAATAACCTTACCTTATACTAACATGGCAATTCAATGACAAAGATCTTATAATTCAATGTTATCCAAGGATAACATTTCCATATTGTAAGACATTACCCCTAAAGTTTACCCCAGCTTACCATGAGATTATATTACAACATCATTACAACCATGATAAACAAAATAATGATGATGAGCACAATGAAATAAAAACCAGGATGAAAATCTTATGGCAATTTACAGGGTAATTGAAATCCTCCTATTGCAATTATATGGTAAACCGATTCTTTTATGTGAATCAAAATTTCTTCCTTGCCACTAAATTATATTCCTTTATTAATAGAGAATGGTGGTGTGTGATTAAGTGGTTCTAAGTCAAGCTTATCAACCCATTGAGTGCAGATACCAAGTCCATGGATCCGTTACCTTAAAACTACCTTATCTTTACCACAATTGACATGACTAAAACTAAAGTTCCAATAAAGATCAATAGCTAACACTAATGACATAACGTCAATAAATATCAATAAGGAAGGACACTATTTTAAACAAATCGTTTTCTGGTGTGCATATATAATATTATAATATTAAAATGCATGCTAGTTGTAACAATAGACCAGAAATTCAATTAATTCAATGACTAGAAATAGATAAAACAATGCTATGTGTAAGTAACAGAACGAATGGCACGTAAATCATAATGAAAGGAATCCAGTGTAATTAAAGCATTTACATATATAAAAGTAAAATGAAAATCATCCGTAAGTGAACCCCGCATTCCAATTATAAATGGGACTTGGTTTTTGGTTTTTACTATCATTAGTAAATAATACTAAACAAATGCTGTATGAAAGTTTAAGTTTAGTCAACATTTTTATTGTTTTAAAAAAATATTAAATTTTTTTTTTTGTAAAATTATTTACCAACATTTACATTATTGTAGGTTTAGTGTTGCTTGAAATTTTCACATGGAGAAACTTTTGTAGAACTGGGTGTTCACATTTAACTCGATACATCGATTTGCCTTGAAATTGTGTTTAAAATTAATGAATCATTTACATGAAAAACCATATACCATATTATTACATAGATTAAAAATTCCATGCAAACATTTTTTTTTTATCCATAAAGAATACTATCACATTTATATCTTTGAATTTTTTAAAAATTAACTAAGCAAAACATATTATATAAATGAAATGTTTTCACGATAAGTAAATCAACTCAATTAACAATAATAAATAAATTACCCTAATTATTTAAACAAGTAAATATCCTTCGATGGACTGAACCTATTACATCCCTTCCTCATTCAACACTTTAATTTGAATCGTAAGTTACTATCCATTTGTCCTAAACCTGTCATGTGAGGAAAATGAGGCACCGAAATATAAATTGCAGTTTAACAACATTGGGATTCTCTTTGAGTAATGCGCCCAACAAAAATCGGACTCAGGTTGCCTTAATGAGGCGCTCAGGAACAAAATCAATAAAATAACATAAACGAGCATCCAGGCTAAGCCATCTACGCTCGTTTTATTCTTCCAAGGACACACAAATCAAAAGGATATCTGCTACGCAGCAAGGGCATTCAAAACACACAGGGAACTAAAGAAATTAGAAAGGGAATTTATTAACGCGAGGGGCATTCAAAGGTTTGGAGTGGATCGCGGAGGCAACAGCCAGGACAAGCACAGTTTGCTGTGCAATTCTCCATAAGGAGCATAAAATGCTCGCTGTGCCTGATAGACCAGCTCCTCGATTCACTCCAACATCACGCCGTTTAAACACTCGCAGGTGCAGGCGCGCACAAGGGCAGTCGCTCAGGTCTGGAGACTCACAGGGGACGTGTCTCTACACAATAAGGTATAATTTAGGGATTTTGTTTACATAATTATACTGTCAGGGGAATACGCCCACTGGTGCAGACCGTCTGTGCAAACGCAAGCGAAAGGGATACTACCGGCATATTTACAAATGAAAAGTTGAATAACTAACTAATACTACGGTCGTATTGACGTATGGATTGCAGAGGAAAACATCCACCAGATGAAGGGGTAAACATTCAAGACTCAAAATTTATCAACTTCGGCAAATAAAACCAAATAAATAAATAAAAAACGTCGATAAGCTGGGAAGAAATATAGACTTCAAATACTGAAAACTCAGCACCAAAATTCCAATGAATATAATACTCGCTGACAGTAAGAAAAACACCCAGTAACCGTGACGTGCATAAAAACTCAGTCCCATTATACATCAAGGCTGACACTCAAGTGGGAAGACGCAGTCCAAAAAGAGAAGCGTTGTCTTTAAATCGTAGAGAAAAGCATTAAACGCGGGTTTAGAACGTTTCTAGGAAGGGTATTAGAAAGCAGAGTTCATTCCATCAATGCAGAGGGTAAAAGTGTATCACGAAAGGAAGGGGTAAACAATCACTAAAATATTTTCATGATCTCGCAAATATTGGAAACTTCAATAACCTAGGTAAAATGTAATGCATTCTAATCTATTAAAACAATTCATATCCATCGACCATCATCATAAGAATTCATAAACAATTTAAACATTTATTTTTCCCTTTTTTATCAAACAACGCACTTGCGTACCTATAACTAGCGATGAATAACTCGAAGACGCTATCCCACGCTGGTGCTCCGTGTCGCTCCTGCTCTCCGCCCGTCGAGACCTCACCGGTACCTCCCAGCCAAACCCTAGGGGTACTCTGCTTACCCCTTAGCCCCCCGAGCCGCAACGGGGCCACACACAGTCCAGATAGTATACCTAGCTTCCCAGCTCGCCTCCACGACTGAGCTACCACTCTAATACAATTGAGAAAATCCCAACTCCTCACAAGCAATCAATCCCGTTTTCAATTTTGGCAGCATAACAATTCCTAATAGCTCCTCCCCCCTTTTTTCTCCTGCCCCTTTCCTTTTTATTGAGTTTTGACCTAAATCACATTTATTTTAAGTTTTAATGAAAAACCCTCTAAAAATTCTCTGTCTTACAAGTGTCACTCATCCCCCACGTTTCTCCAAAATTATTTCCCCCCCCTTTTTTTTTCTTTTTTTTAAAAAAAAAACCCAAAAAGGTAAATGCGCTAAGCATCTTTTCATTTTATTTTTAAATTCCTATATTTTTTTTTATACTCCCGCTCATTAAATAATTTTATTACTATTGGTTCAATTTGAGTTGATGTATGAGTTTTAAGGAATATAGTTTAGTCCCTTAAGCATTCAATTTATTCACTGATGGTTATGCGTTTTGTCAATCAAAACTATGGCTTTTGGTATTCGTTTATTTATGAATTAGTTTAATTTTTGAAAAACTATTGCGTTCATAAGGGAGTTATGCTTTCAATATGTTAATGAACTCTCATTGCAGGTTGCATTTAAAGAAGGAGAGGCCTTCAATGACATTTATTGTCTGAGTTAACTAAAGTTGTACTTATGTATATTTTTATTTTTAAGAAAAGTTATGTTTCAATTTGAATGAAGGTTATGAGTTCATTAAAAGTTAAATGGTTGAAAATATTATGAAATCTAGTATCCGTTTATATATTGGTTGTAGTTGGATGAAGTTAACGCTAATAAATTCAAGAACTAGAGCTCAAGTACGTTCTAAAATTTGTATTCTCCTTGCACTGCATTGAGGTGCGAACTCTAGCCTAAAATCTCATAATGATCTTTTGCTTAATTATTTTAATGGTTATTACTAATGATATTTGGGTATAGGATTAGGTCAAGATTCATAAGAGCTATTTCATTTAGAATTAGGGTTAGGCTCTTTTTAGAGTTAGAGTTAGGGCCTTTTTCCTTAAGGTTAAACAAAATTTTTATCTTAGAGAAGTTTTTTTTTTTACTTAGGTTTAGATTTTGAACTGGACGACGATTTGTTTAGGGGTGTTGTTTTAAGAATTTATTAAGGCGTTATTGTCTTAGGGATATTTAGTTTTGTTTCCTTCATCCACATTAATGCGACGTGCCCTTCAAGACACACCACGTGCTCCAAGGGTGCCACTCGCCTCGTTCATTTCCTTTGCGCGACGTGCCCTTCAGGATGCACCACGTACTCCAAGGGTGCCACTCGTCAACTGGACTAATTGGTAGACATATATAACCCCTAGAGTCAACACTCCACCAGGTGAACTTGTGGGAGACTAAGGGCTCTAAGGAATAAGGACCATGCCTTATTTCACGCCCCTTAGAATCATCATGAGCGACTGTCGCAGTCTTCCCTCACGACATCGTGGATCCTCTTGAACTAGGTAATCGTTAACCTACAGTTCGAGCCACAGCGGGAGTGATAGTAGGCAGTGGTAGGGCTGTTGTCCACCCCTCTCCCTCAACCTCTCTAGAAATCGTGTGTGGCCCCTTTACTCCATATGTGAGTCTGGTCGGCAAGCTATCGTTAGCCTGCATCATCGACAATCGTGTCAGAACATGTCAACATCAAATCATCAAATCACTGAAATATCACAGTAAATAAATCAACCCAAATAGCACACTCCCTAACTCAATTCGGAGTCCAAGGTCCAAAACCCTGCACGCTCTATACAACTGAGTCAATAGCACCTGTCTACATCCAATAGTAAAACATCATGTCGTCTATCATAACGCATCATAATCAAGTATAAATGTTTTAACATAAAAAAAGTCCAGATCACTTGCGAGGAAGTGTCCTCAAATAATAAGTTTTCTCAGTGCACCAGAGTGGGATGTTACAACAATAGCCAAATGCTTCAAATGTTCAACCTTCATCTTGCTGAAAACTAATATGTCATCCAGATACACGATGACAAATTTCCTGATGAATTCCTTTAGGACTTCATTCATCAATCTCATAAAGGTACTTGGTGCATTCGTCAAGCCAAACGGCATGACAAGCCATTCATACAAACCTTCATTTGTCTTGAATGCTATTTTCCATTCATCACCTTCTCTCATATGAATCTGATGATATCCACTCTTCAAATCTATCTTTGAAAAAAAAAATTCTCCACTTAAGCAATCCATCAGATCATCCATCCTTGGCAATGGGAATCTATACCTGATAGTTATCTTGTTTATCGCCCTTGAATCAATGCACATCCTCCAGCCTCCATCTTTCTTCGTACTGATTATTGTCGAAACAACACATGGACTCAAGCTTTCCCTGACCAAATCTTTGTCCAACAACTCCTAGACCTGTCTTTTAACTTCTTCATTCTCTTGCAGCGTCAACCTGTACGTGGCTTTGTTTGGAAAACTAGCTCCGGGTATGAGGTCAATATGATGACTCACACTCCTCATCGGTGGCAACGAACGAGGTAGTTCGTCCACTACAATATCAACAAACTCTTCCAGCAGTTCCTGAACTTCTCCTGGTAAATCGTCCACTCTTGTGCTAGTCAGAACAATTCTCAGTTTCCTGACCACAAAGAATTGTGGATCCTCCTTCTTCTTGACTTCTGTAAGAAGTTTCTTCCCACTCATGAGAAGTACTCTATTGCTCACTTTTGGTTTCACTTCTTTATCCTCAATTGGACACAACATATGGGTTCTCCCATTCTTCTCCAGGGTATATGTATTCATCCTCCCATCATGAATTACATTCCTATCATATTGCCATGGTCTACCCAGCAATAAATGACATAAATCCATAGGAATAACATCACATAAAATCCTATCATTATATCCTCCTAGCTTAATGTCAACTAAGCACTATTTAGTGACATTTACCTGATGTCCCTTTTGTAGCCATGAAATTTTGTATGGATTCGGGTGATCAGTTGTCTCCAGCTCCAGCTTTTCTACCATCTCGGTTGAAATGAGATTATTGGTGCTTCCACTATCCACGATGACCTTGCACACTCTATCCTTGGTCTTGCAAGCAGTCCTAAAAAGATTGTTCCTCTGCGCTGAATTTTCCATCTCCTCCTCTGGTGTCAAAAGGACTTTTCACATCACCAGCGACCTTCCGCCTTCAACGTACTCTACCTCAACATCCCGCCTCTGTGCCTCGGTGATGTGAGTCTCTCCAGCTTCTCTCTTTTTCTCCGGACACTCGAATGACTTGTGCCCATTTTTCCCACATGTGAAGCATGTGATTACTCCACCTCTTCCTCTTCCTCTACCTCTGGTACGAGGAAACCTATAATTATCAGCATATCCTCCTCTCTGCTCAGTATGTTGTTCTCTTTGCTCATCATATCGCCCTCTCTATGAACTTCCACCTCTCTCTATCTGAGTCTAAGGTTTCTTCCAGTTGTCCTTGGGCTTCTGGTATTTATCTTGGGCAACCGATTTGCCTTTGGGCTGACTTCTGCCTTGGCCCCTCTGAATTTGTTTACGGCTCATCTTCTCCTCATATTTCAGAGCCAATTGGTAAGAATCCTCCACCATTCGGATGGTCACCAAATTTAGTTCATCCTGAATTTCATACCTTAGGCCATTCATGTACCTAGATACCTTTTCGTCATTGCTTTCACGATGACCTGCTCTGATATTCAACCTGTAAAATTCCTCAGTATACTCTTTCACTGTCATCAGCTTCTGTCTTAGGTTCTGCATCCTCCTGAACAGAGAAATCTGATAGTCCCTGGGAATGAATTTTTCCTTCATCTTTGCAATCATCCTGTCCCAGCTCTTAATCTTCTGCTTTCCTTGGCAATGTCTGTCAGCTTGCAGTTCATCCCACCACAAGGCTTCATGTCCCTTTAGTCTCGTGACAGCATGTATGACGTTCTTGTCATCTTCGATATCTTCATAATTGAAGTAAGTGTCAAGAGCTCTAATCCATTCTAGCAACTCTTCTGCATCCATACTCCCTTCATAAGCTGGAATGTCCATATTTGTTTTCGAACTCATCCGAGTGATAGCCTTAATTAAACGCTCATTGGCTGCATCTTCCGCTGGGATTTCCTCTTCTTCATGTCCAGCATCATCTTCATCCTCGGATTCACTAATATCTCCTGTATCAACATTACGCCTTTGTCTTATTTCCATGTCCTCCATTCCGGCATGAAGATTTCACATTCCTCTCTCCACGTCTGGATTCTATACTGGCCTACCTCTTTCTCTGGAAAATTCCCTTTCTCTGGACGATTCCCTTTCCTCCTCTGGATTGGGTGATCCTCTACCTCTTCTCCTTGGCGGCATGGTGAATTCTCCTTTTCCCCTACTACAGAAAGCAAAGGAGATTTTCTATGCTCTTATACCACTTGACGTGTGTATCAGAGTGCTTTCCTTCTCTGTCTCTTCCCGCTTGAAATATACAGACAAGAATTCTGCTCTGATACCACTTGACGCAGGCGCGCCCCAAACCATGGGCACGTCTGCTCACACAGGACCTTCTTCTTCTTGGCCCGAAGAACTCTAAGGTTCTTCTATTTCCCAATCGGGAAATATGCTCCCACAGTTCTCTCGTGTGATCCCCCCCTTTCCTTGATTTATCGGGGAATTAGAACTCGTGACTTCGCGAGTTCAAAGGTTGAGCGCTGGGCTCTCGGATCCCCGAGACCTGATGGTCAGTCAACTCGCTGACTTTTCCCTGAGGGATTTTGCTACTCGCGACCTCGCTACTCACGGTACCAAAATTTCGGTTCTCCAACCTTCGATACCCGAGGCGCCAAAATTCGCGATCTCGCTCCCTCGCGATTTTGCTTCTCACGAGGTCGAATAACTTCTACGTCGACTCCCGAGGTCCAAGATGCCGAGACTCGCAACCTCGTTCCCTCGCGACTTCACGATTTTCGTGACCAAGTTCTCGAGCCTTTTCTCATGAGGCTTCGATGTACAATCCCATGTGCAAATCCAATGGTCCTCCTATGATCTGGATCCGACGACTGTCCTTCTCTTGCGACTCGCGTCCTCATGACTTTGAGTACCCAATATTTGGGCTCTCACCCTGCGAACTCCTGAGTTCACGAGGTTCTCCCAATCTCTACCACCTGTCCTCCTCAAATGAACGGCTACAATCCTCTCGCCACTTCACTGCCTCGCGACCTCACATCTCGCGACTTTTAACACCAAACACTTGGGCGTTCACCCAGCGAACTCCGAGTTCGCGATATCTCTCGATATCTTACACCTATCCTCTTCAGATGGACGGCTCACAGTCTCTCGCCACTTCACTGCCTCGCGACCTCGCGTCTCGTGAATTTTAACGCCAAACACTTGGGCGTTCACCCTGCGAGCTCCGAGTTCACAAGATCTCTCGATCTCTGACACCTGTCCTCTTCGGATGGATGGCTCACAGTCTCTCACCACTTCGCTGCCTCACGAACTCGCGTCTCACGATTCTTAACACCAATTTCTCAACCCTTCCACTTACGAGCTCCCGAGATATGAGGTGCCACCTGTCCTCCAACAGTTAGAATCTCGCTTCTCGCAACCTCGCGATCCCCACGTACAAATCCTTGAGTCCTTTCTCACGAGGTCCCGATACACGATCTCGGGAACAATCCAACGGCTCTGACCGACTTGGATCAACAGTGCTGCCCCTCCTGAGATTTGAATCCTCTCCACGCTTGTGCTGTAACTGCCTTGCACCTCTAGGAGATCCAACGGCTCTCGAAACTTCGTGAAATCTCCTCCAAATATTTCATCTGTCCGTTCTCCCCTTGAGGATTCTGCGAAATAAGAAGTGTCTCTCCACGAGACTCGTTTGCTCGCTCGTCAAACTGCGACACTTTCCTCCGACTTCCAGCGACAGCTTCCCTGCACTTCACCTTCAGTAAGTTCAAAGGTCTATTCCTCCTGATCTTTTCCACAACTTCAATCTTCAGAAAGAAACCTTGCACGCCCTCCTTGCAGCGAATCTTCAATCACGTCTAAGTGTTGAAGTCACTCGAATCTATGCACTCCTGCAACAACATTCCTCCAAAGCTTCTGCTCAGTTTCATGACTGAGACTCTCCTTAGCCTACGCACTCCTTGCATGGCTTTAGCAACCCACCTTCACTTCTGGGTGCTTTGAGAACAAGAGTTTACTCTCTGAGCCTTCTATCAACGCACTCCTTGCGGACAACTTCAACTGCACTCCTTGCAGGAATCCTTGCTCAAGAGAGAAACAATTGTAAATCACCTCACTTCCTCTTAGACTTCAATCTTGACACATGAAATCATACACACAACATGATAACAAATGCATAACAGGAAGAAATATTCATAAGTAGAGCATTCAACACACATACACAGAGAATAACACAACATCCATGAACCTGAATCAACTTCTCTATTAATTCAAGATCTGTACATGGGTGTTCTTTTACAACTCTCGACTATTCTCCTATGCTCTCTTCATTCTTCTGACTCTTCCTGAATTCGATAATAATACAACAAAACAATGAGGGTGTCTATGTTCAGTTTTTCCCTCTTTTTTCTAGAACTATCTAATCTAGTATTCAATTCTATCTACCTGCAATTACTACTATAAATGCCTCTGTCTATCTGAGACGAGAGCGTATGGCTCGAGGTCTGATTACATTTTTTTCAAGGCGCCAAATTAAATGATCTCATTTATTTTCAGCGCATCAACTTCAAGAGAAAATTTAAAAATTCAAAAACTTGTGATGGACGTCTTCCAACCGTCTTTTGCTTCCACGTTGGTTTTGCTTGTCATGAGGGATGCTCCTACATCATTAATCCTTTATGCAATGTTTTGTTAAAGGACACGACTGTGCCATTGGCTTGTGGATGATAGGCGATCCTAAACTTTTTAAGTAATTTTTCAATTGTACCATTGAAAAAATGTGTTCCTTTATCATCGATTAACCTTAAAGAACACTTGAATCTAGTTACTATTTTTTCATATATGAATTTGGTTGTTGTCTCTTTTGTACAATTTTTGACTAGTTTTGTTTCTAACCCATTTGGTTAGTGTTGGAACAGGGGCAGACCCGGGGTTCAACGCTTCAACAATGCACCAAAAAAACCCTAACTACCAGGCCTTTCGGCAACACTTGTGAAGTAGATGAAGTCTCACCCGGGGTAGAGGCAGGGGGGTTGTAGGATTCATGTATCTTCAACCTAGATGGGACACAGATATGTGATTACAATACTTAAAATAACACTTATCAATTAAAATTCATTAGTATTTTAACCCTTATTCACATCGCAGGTCAAACCTTGATTATAGAGCAATGCAATATTACTCAAGATCTAAGCACATCTAATCATTCAACACATAGCATTCGAACAAATCTAGCATTCATTCACATCATAAAGCACTATGCATCAGTAGATCTATCTATTCCACATCAATATTAGTGCACTATGAATATAAATACATAAACATCATAAACAACATTTCACAAAGCACATTAACACAGGATATACATGGTTCACCCCAGTGTGGGGCTATTTCCACCAACTCTTCTTCTCTTCTTTATTAGTCTCTTCCAATCTTCTTACATGCACCAAGCCACAATGCCAACTCTGCATAGGATAGGATATCTATGCACACCTCACCAGATCCTCCTTCCTCGAGTTCTATCAAAGCACAAAGCCTTACACAGTTTGTGCATAAAGCACTTACAAAACATTTTCACTTAGCTCTGCAAGCCTTAACACATCTTCTTGCACATAGCTAATATTAGCACAAATCCATCGACCTTTTAGGTCTACCTCTTACATCGCCTAGCTACTTATTTATACATTACAAAAAGGGGCCTTAGCATGGGTGAACCCATGGGTCGACATCCCATACCCGTTACATAAACCCTAAATCCAAAAAAGCCCGCAAAATGGGTGAGATATCGTGATCTCTGCTTTGCTTGGGAACTCCATCTTTGACCAACCTGTCGAAGTTCCAAAAATGGTCAAACACGACCAACGTTCTCCCAAAACTTGGTCAAGGGCCAACATGCCCCCAACACTCACCTGTGACTCGTCTTGAGTCACTCTAATCTAGGAAACACTGCTTCGAAGGCCTCGAGCTTAGCTTGAGCTACCTTGACTTGCTTCTTTACCAGAACCTCCTGCTCGTCGAACTCTTGAATTACTTTCTCGGTAACAAGCCCTTCTAGGCGTTGTTCCACTGCTGCGACCACATGTTCCAGTTGTGATCCTTGTTCCTCGATTTCTTCAAAGAGGGTGTAGGCTTCATCCTGTACCGGATGGATTCACTGTGTCACCTCCATCACTCTACTCTAGATGGTAGTGAACTGCTGCTAGACTGCGCGCTGCTCCTACGATCTCTTCATTTTCTCAATGACCGTAAGTTGCTTCAGCTGCACTTGCACTATTGATGTCCATTTCTTCACTTTCTGGAGTTGTGCCTCCAATATCCTTAACTTTGGGTCTTCTGCAAGGTGCTCATAGGTCTGCGCACTTTGGTGACTTAATTGCTTGCATTCTAAATCCAACACCTTGATTCTTTCTACTGCACTCCTGATAGTTTCTTCCCTTTGATCTCTTACTTCTTTTAGAGTGCTCGACACTGCTTGCAGTTCTAACTCTACTACTCTTGCTTGAAGCTATTGAATGGCCTTAGCGAGCTTCCACACTTTCTCTCTATTGTCTCTTCTTCTATCTGAGCCAATATTGACACAGAGTGAAGTGCTCTAGTGACTGCTTCTCTAACCCCAATCTACTCCATGAGTAGTTGGTCTTTCTCTTTCTAGATTTTCTCTCTATCTTATTCAAATTTTTCTCTAAGGTATTATTTCTCTTCCTGCACAACCCGACGTTGCTCTAGGGATTCCTCCTTTTCCTACTTCAAGGTCTCTATGACCTTCTCTTTTTCTTCCTGTACTTGATGAAGGCGAGCCTCTATAGCATCTAATATCCTTCATAGTTGGGTGGGCTCATACCCCAACTCTACAACTTCTTATGATGACAACGCAGTAGACACTGCATGGCTTGAATAGAGAGCATGATGTACCCCCTTCAGCTGCGCCTTGATTCCTTCATACATTGTCTCCTTCCTTACCTCGTTTTGCTGGAAGATATTCTCCGAAGCATATGATACAATTGCGATGATGAGGTCAATATCATCCACTGCGAGTACATTCTATGATTGAGGCTTATTGGCTCGTGAATTCTTCCGTGCTGAGGGTTTCTTCGGAGAAACCTTCTTTTTCTTTGACGTCTCGGCCTCTGTAAGGGGATCCTTCAGTGATGTCACTTCACCCTCTTCTTGCTTGTTGTCTTCCCCTCCCTCTTCTTGGTTTACTTTGTCACCTCCTCCTCCTCCAGGTGATTCATGCACAGTTTCTTCCGATGTGCTATTTATTTCCTGAACTTATTCCTTATTTTTTTTTTCTTAGCGCTTCTCATTCCGTCATACTCAGTCCTGGTGACCATAGGACTTTCGATGAGGTCAGGGTTGGAGAGTTTTGCATCTCCAATTGGTACAAGGAATTCTACAGGCCATTCCTTGGTTATCTCCTCCATATCTTCCTCAGTCAACTTGTAGTAAGACTACATCTCCTCCTTGTTTTCTCCCCCGCCCACAATGATATATATGAAGTGTCGGTCTACGCATAACTTCGTGAGTGTTCTGAACCTATAGAGTGTATTCGATGACATTCAGGGGAATGACTCAATGATGCATGTGAGTTGTAGGTAGTAGGTGTGGAAGAGAACATTCAACTGCCACTGCTTCGCCATATCACTTGTATACCACAAGGTGGTGAACCTTGCGGCCAGTGGTTCTGATGGCTTGACTTCTGGGAATGTCGCTCCCTCCGACATATTCCAAGAGACAAATGCAATAATATTGAGTAACCAGTTGAAGTGGAACTTGTAACCTTGGTCCTGCGCTTCACGATAGTCCTTCTCCAACTCGTTGACGAGGTAGCTCACCCAGTTCATCTGCATCCCTTCAACGCACTTCCCTATGAGGTTGAATACGAACTTCGTGACCTACGTTGGTTTGTTCTTCCTGATGAGCTTTCTAGTGATCAACTAGCAATATAGGCACACTAATCCATCTTGTATGGAGGCTACCTTGTAGCCTCACTTCCCCTTCTCCACATCACTGTAGGTTTCCTTTATACGCTACGCCAGGGAGCAATCTGAAGCCTTCCCTAGATAGAACTAGTGAGGGTCTGGTCCCTGCACGCTCAATAAAGTGATGATGTGGATCAATGCCTGATCCACAGTCATGTGCCTATATAACCATAGATATCCTCCATGGTAGAACGACAAGAGGATTTTATCACATGCGTTAGCCTCTTGATGTCTGCCGAAGTAGGGTATCTTCATGACGTTGAGGATGGTGGACCTCACGATCTCCTTGATCCACTGCTGGGGGAATATCTTCGGCTTCTTCCTAGTCATCTTTGTTAGGTACCTATGTGGTGTGAGAAATGAATAATTATTCCTGTCTCTTAGGCTAAAGTCATTGATCTTAAGATTAGGGATCAGTCCTAGTTGTTGTCCAACTGTGCATATCCCCTTTCGGGAGGTACACAGTGATGAGTGTGTACTCGAAGTCACGTAAGACGCTGTCATGACTAACCACGCTAGCTAGAGGTGGGATGTAGTTGGTAAAGACCGACATGATTAGCTTTGCGTTCGCTAGGTCGTCACGGTGCTTGCTTCTCTTCTCTGTCATAGTTCAGGATGACCCAGATCGATGTCTAGTTGAGGGAGATTTTTTCAATCCTTACATCGATGAGGCCTGTACTCCTATGATCATAAATTTCTCAACCATAAGGTCTATTAGGATCTCCTCCACAAACTTCTCTACTGCGCTATGGTCACCCGACATGCATGCTCGTGGTCAAATAGCTTGGGTCGGAGAACTGACACTTAAGGTAAGAAAAATGGATGGAGAAGTCTTAAAAGAAAAACGCGATAGAAATATTTTCTTTGTAAGCTTGTATAATCACAATTTTCAATAAGTGGTCCTGGTGAGGTATTCGACGGATTAAATAGGCAACGACGTAACAGATTCCTCCAACGGGTCAAAATGCCTCAATCTATATGATTCCATCCATTATGGCACGATCTCAATGGTCTCATGGAGATATTTCCGGTAATAACTGCATTTCTAACCATTTCAGAGCATCATTCTAATAGTCAGGATGCCTCCAACGGTCATATAGATTCACCGTGGCGAAGTGCCATTCTGTGTTGTTTTGCTATTCCGACGATGTTCAATTTTTGCAAGCCTTCTTCTTGCGAAGTCTTCATTGGAACCTCTTGCAGTCTTTATAACTTTTCTTTCTTCTTACTGACCTTTCTGGACTTCTTCCCTATGATCTGAGTCTCTAGATTCCTCTTTCCATTTGTATTCTTATCTTCTCTTAGCATAGTAACTTCGCACTGCTGATGTTCTCTCAAAAGTTTCACATGTAATATCTCTTCTCTTACTACTTCTGGGGTAGGTTCTCTTCTCTTCTGCCTGGATAAGTTCTTTAAGCCTTCTTGTCTTCTTTCAACTTTGACAGCTAAGTCTCTGGCCCTCAGTTGCTTTGACTTGTCCTCTTGTTCTTATACTAGCCGCTCTATTTTCTTGGTTATGAAGTCCCTTAATTCTTTCTTTTTCTGTTATGTGGCTTCCTCTTCTGCTTTCTTCTGAATCTGATCTTCCTCAATCCAAGTCTTTCCTAACAAAAGTGCAAAAGGAGCGTTGTTCATAGCAAACTTAATGACCTCAAAGTCTTCTTCAGTCGATGCTCCATGAGCAATCATAGGTACATGAGTAAGTCTTCCACATAGGGTTATCATCTTTCCTTTAAACAAGCCTATCCCTCCTAATGAAGGAATCATAGCAGGCTTTCCCAAAATTTCCCAAGTACTTTCTGGCATAATGTTCACCTGTGTTTCCTCATGCAAGACACAATCTATGTTGAATTCTCCTATTCTTGTTTCTATGCACTTATTTTCTTTTAAGATCTCTTGTAAACTGATGTCTCTGTGATCATTCAATGTTTCTTTCAACTGTAATAACATAGTCTCTAATTCTATCTGATTCTCTAACATATCCTTAGTTTCATGACCTTTTTCATGGTTTTCTTGTCTCAAGTTCATCTTCTCAACTTTAGCAATCATTCTAGGGAAATCCAAAACCTCATGACCAACATATTTACAACAAAGACAAATAGGACATATGCCAGGTCATTCTTTAGCAAGATGTCTCGGTCTTCTGTAGTTATAATAGAGTGTCAATCCTCTCTTTCTCTTAAACGATCCCCAACCTTTCCTATACTGCACACTGGGATCATAGTGATGGACCCACAATTTGCAAAAAAAAATTCTAGGGTCCTGCATCCACTTGTCAGTCCAAAAATTCTTTCTATGCATAGGAATAACATATCTTTCACTATTTCTATCAAATCTATTCATATCAAATCTTCTTTCTTCTAGCTGTGCCCTAGTTTTCAGACTAGGAAAAAATGTATCAAACATACCTATATCCATACTTTTGAGGAAAAAATTTCCACTTATCTTACCTTTACCAGAGCACAAAGCTTTAATATCTTACCCATTTCTTCAGATCGGGCTTCCTTCTCTTAGCGTAGAGAATCACAAGTCAAGTAGAATACTACACACTATAACAACATATCTACGCACATATATTTCTCTCTTCTTCATTTCCCAACAATCACAGTTTCAGGTCCTGACAACGGAAGAATTTGTTGGCATAGGGGCAGAACCATGGTTCAATGTTTCAACAATGCACCAACAAAACTCTAACTACCGGACCTTTTGGCAACACCTGCAACCCTGATTACAGAACAACATAGTATTACTCAAGATCTAAGCACATATAATCATTCAACACATAACATTAGAACAGATCTAGCACTCATTCACATCATAAATCACTAAGCATCAATAGATCTATCTATTCCACATCAAGATCAGTGCACTAAGCAGATAAATATATAAACATCATAAACAACATTGCACAAAGCAGATCAACATAGGATATACGTGGTTCACCCCAGTGTGGGGCTAAGTCCACCAAATCTTCTTCTCTTGTTTATAAGTCTCTTCCAATCTTCTTACATGCACCAAGCCACAATGCCAACTCCGCATAGGACAAGAGATTTGCGTGCACCTTGCGAGATCCTCCTTCCCCAAGTTCTATCAAAGCACAAAGCCTTACACAGTCTGTGCACAAATCATTTACAAAACCTTTGCACTTAGCTCTGCAAGCCTTAACACATCTTCTTCCACATAGCTAATATTAGCACTAAGCCATTGGACATCTAGGTCTACCTCTTACATCTCCTAGATACTTATTTATAACTTACAAAAATGGGCCTCAACATGGGTGAACCCATGGGTTGACATCCCATACTCATTACATAAACCCTAAATCCCAAAAAGCTTGCAAAAAGGGAGAGATCCTGCGATCTCTGCTTTGCCTAGGCACTCCATCTTCGACCAGCCTGTCGAAGTCCCAAAAATGGTCAAACACAACCGACGTGTTGGACAACTGATT
>JZKD02S2274403.1:171495-193405 GCA_000966675.3 Picea glauca
ATCAGTTGTTACTGTGCTTAAACAATTATGCTTACTTTAAACTCTTTATAGAGAACTCAATGACAATCACAATAATGCAGATATGTAAGGAATAAAACATTCGACATCAATCACACATATGAAATATACAGAGACAGATATTTCCTGAGGAAACCCATAAAGGGTAAAATCCTCCTCTTCTTGGTATGATAAGTAATCTTTACATTTTGTACATTATCATACATATGAGCTCCAACTCATTTTGAGGCTACGACCTCTATTTTGCAAGCCGGAAATTGCTGAGAGAACCAACTTTCTATTTTCTCTAGCACCGACTAGAAGGAAGCACCAACTCCCTGAGTGTTCTAGCACCGACTGGATGGAAGCACCTACTTCCACTTATACAAGCACCAACTTGTTTGAGAGCACCAACTCTCTAGTTTCTCTAGCACCCACTAGAAGGAAGTACCAACTCCCTGAGTGTTCCAACACCAATTGGATGGAAGCACCAACTTCTAGTCACACAGGCACAGACCTGTATAACAAAGAACAATAGTTCTCCCTTGCACCACCCTTCCACCCTCGATTTTCTGGCTACAACCAAATGGAAGCTACAACTCCCTGTGTTCAAGCACCCACTTGAACCACTGAGGACACTAGTCCTCCCTAGCACCTCCCTACCACCCTGATTATAAATATTTTCTATTGAAACTTATTACAGTGATTCAATAGTTGTCATTGGCTTACCAGGCTTGTCACTGTTCTTCTATGCTGCTCTGCTCTCTTGTATCAATGTCTCTCTTCCTGCATCTTCTTGCACTTTCTGATATTCTTCTTTTCTCTACAAGTGAACCTCAGCCTTCTTTTACTATCTCAGCTATGCATCTCTTTTCTTTGCTTCTGTTGCGCTTTATGATCTGCATCTTCTTTTGATTCTATGAATTATGCCTCTTCTGTGTATTTCAATTCCTTCCCACAACATGTTATTTCCTGTGTGTAGTTCCTCTCCACAACAACCTCCATCTCTTCTCTATTCTACATATTTATACTATCTGTGCACCTTCTTCGTCCTCCATGTACAATGCCTCTGCATGCTCTTTACTGTACCACTATTCTGCTCATCGAGTTGTTCACTGCCATTCCACTTTTTCTCTGCTTCGCTCACTCAAGCTTCAAAAAGAAAAAAATTGCATCTCGCTTCTGTCTATACCTCATCTATTACTCATATCTGAGTTTTATCTCACACTGCGCATATTTTTGTTTTCCCTTTCTTATATTTCAACTCATTTTTCATTCAGAACAACCAACGTCGCACAGTCACTGCATGTTTCTTTTAACCACTTCCTTTGTGGTTACACCTCGAATCTTCTTGGGCAAAAACGCACAGCGATTGAATCGCCAACCATCTAAGAAACATGATTTGGTTCTGCTAACTGAATCGTAACTGAACAATTAATCATGAAGATCAACAATAGCCCTTCGATCATATGCTCAAATAACCAACACCATTGGATTAAATCCACAGGGTCTTGCGTTGATCTCATATGCCCACTAGCTATGACTAAGTGCTAAACATAATTTGAATTTCGTGATTTCACATTTCAGCATTCTTATGATGAATGGTCTTGACACTCCAAGTCGCGATCGCCAAGACTCTGAGATGGAGCTTAGCACCACTAGTTTCTTCCCCTCACGTGACCACCAACGGTGACCACAAGTTGCGTCAAAAGGTGTTTCACAATTTCGCATATTGGTGTTTCTGTCGTGCTCTGATCTATTTCCACATTCCCCTCTTGGATCAACGATCCAGATATTATCGCAATTTCGCCACTTCACGAGCCTTCTTCATGCCTGATCAAAAGTCCACAATTCTTAGTGATATGATGGTCCAGATCTTTTCATGATCTCACATATCGCGATTCCTGTGATGAAGGGTCTCGATACTCAAAGTTGCGAACGTCGAGATGGAGCTTAGCAATTAACTTCTTCCCTTAATCCTTTGACAGTGTGACCTTGAGATATGACCACTTGCCAATCAAACAAGCACTTCTCTCCTTTGAATTTCCAGTCAGCAAAACGATGATCTTTCACCATGTGTCCTATGGAACCAACGATCCACGACTATCCTCGATGGATGACCAAGATTCTTTCATAGTTTTGGAGAGTTGGATGACTCTTGGTCTTATTAGCCTTGTAGATTCACTATATCTAATGACTGTTGGTCCTTCGTAATTACTCCAGATCTGACGGCCCATAGCTTATCATGATTTTGCATATCGCAAGATGGGAGGTTAGCGAACTTCCTTCTTTGACCTTTTAGTTAGCGAAATGATGATCTGTGACCACGTGTCCTGCCTGAAGATGGACAATCCTCCTTCTTTCGGGATTTTGTAAGCCTGCTTCACCTTGCACTTTAAATAATGTGCAGGTTCTCCTGGATCCAATGACGGTCAGACCCTGCACTCAGATCTAACACCTGAGATCTGTCCTCCATCTACACACTCGACCTATCTGAATTCAGATCTGATGGTCATCGGAAATTATCAATGGGATCCAATGATCACTGTCGCTTCTTCTCCTGAGCTTACACATCCTCCTAACTTGGAGTAATTTCTAAGTGTCAAAGGCCTCAACCTTTGATCCATCTAACATCCTGAGTACGCTATCTCTCTTGAGCTTTGGCAATGAGTTAACCTCGTCCCTGGTGCACACCTACGCACTGCGTGCGACTCTGCGCTAATCCTCCTGAGCTTATGTTGTTCCTATTTTTCCATCACTTCACACTCTAATCTTTCCATCAATGACAAGCACAATCTGCCTATAAACATGCCAACACAACGTTCTCCCAAAATTGGCCGAGGGCCAACATTTAGATATTCAATTGTTGTGATAATATACTTCTCCCATGTTCTCTTTTCTCTTTCGAGGAATGGGCCTACAATGTTGATATCCCATATTTCAAATGGTAAACTAGGATTTATTGAATGTAATAGCATTTAATTGTTCCACACAGGTCAACCCGTCCTATGGAAATTGTCACATTTATTCACCTGTTCTCGACAATATTTATGTAGAGTCGGCCAACATAGGCCTACCTGAAAAATATTCCTGGATGTTGTGTCAACTTGAAAATGACCTCACACAGGGCCAACGTATGCTTCATTGATTATATATTATCACTCGTGTTCTAGGGAGCATCTTTAGAGAATATCATTAGTTCCTATCTTAAAGAGTTATCCATTCATGAGAGTGAATGGTGTTTATTTTAGTGCTACGATCTTCTTTTTATTTGCTAGGAGATCATCAGGAGCCTTCCCTTTCTCTATTTGTTTTTCTATTTCTTCAAGTTCTTTTGGGGAAACTTCAACCTGGAATAGATGTGCATAAGATAAGTCATCCTCTATCCCAGTCATAGCTTCTCCCATTTCAAGTCGGGATATATGGTCTGGGCCGACATTCTTTTTCTCTAGTCAAACTACTAGTTCAAAGTCGAATTCCCAAAATAGTAGTATCTATTGACATATTTTTCCTTGATGGACCAACTTTTTTACTAAATATTTAAGTGCCTGCTAGTCTGTGAAGAATGTAAATGGGTTTTTCAACAAATAATACCAAAGTTTTTGTAGGGAAAATATCATGGCCAATGCTTACCTTTCTGTTAAATAATTTCATTATGATTTATTTAGTTTCTGACTAGCGTATGCATTGGGGTGACCAACCATGTCATCATATGGATGGGGTAGGACTGAACCTACAACAACATTAGATTCATTGACATGGACATGGAAATTTTGGGTCAAGTCTGGAAATATTAGTATTGGTGCTACTACCAGTTTTCTCTTTAGTAGCTCAAAATATGCATTACTTTCCTCGCTGCATTGAAATTCAATATTTTTTTTCAGCAACTCATTGATTGGAAAGGTTATACCAGATTAATGGAGAATACATTTTCTGTAGTATCCAGTATGCCTAAAGAAGATTTTAATTTTCTTTTGATAGATTGGTGGCTTCATGTTGAGAATAAATTTGATTTTTTCCATGTCAATCTTGATGTCATATTTTCATACAATTTTCCCAAGCAAGATACCTATTGGTGTGGAAAAGAATATTTTTTTTTATATTTAATGACAAGTGAATTTGTCGACATCTTTCAATAGGCTATAAATTGTCTAGTTGTCAAAGTACAAAACCATTTTTTTGTAGATGCACTCCTGAAATGATTTGACCACTATCTAGGAAGATACTTCTCGAGCATTCTTGAGCCCAAACAATATTACTCTATATGTGAATGATATGAACTCAGAGGAAAAGGTTGTTTTCCCTTGATCCTCCTTTGCAATAGATACATGGTTGTAGCCCAAAAATTTGTCTGTGAAAGAGTATCATTCATTCCCGATGAATTAATTAATAATTTCATTGGAGAACAATGTCAGGAATGGATCAATTACTGTTATCTTGTTTAATCCTCCAAATTTAATACATATTCTTAATTTTTTTGGGTCATGCTTTTTAGGTTACATGACCATCATAATTTCCCATTAAGACTCGTCGATAGGGTATATGATGTTGGCATATAACATTTCCTCTATATCTTTTTGAACTATGGGTTTATACTTGTGTGCTAACTTATATGGTCTCTTTTTGATGGGCTTGGCCCCAAGGATGAGGTCGATTTTCATTTCCCCCATCTCTTCCACCAATCCTTTCGAGTATCTGTAATCACAAACACAAATGTATTGGTATTCTCGCAATAGGTTGAATATTTATGTAGTTTTTTGTTCGACCAATAGTCACATATTCTCACCATTTTTGGTCAACCGTCTATTGAAATGTCAAATTCCCTGGTTTTAATTTCTGCGTCCATCCACTTTCTAGATTTGGATTTGTCTAGTTGTTGATCTCCTTCTACAACCTTATTATAACTTGGGGGAAATTCTTGTTTTTTTATATCTTGTTTTCCTTGGATATTGAATAAACTATATTTACATAACTATTCACTCCAGGATGAATATTTTCTCCACTAAAAACTTTTCTTTGGAAAACTTGTGTTTTCCATGTCTCTTTGTTGAACACTTCTACTGTCTTGATTTTGTGTTAACAAAAAATTGCAAGTCAATGTCGACCCGCTGTAGACTTTGGCCTTGCATATCTTTTTCATTTTGTTGGGATTTGGCTTCTCTAGAATTGTTTTTGTTTGTTTTACAACCTCTCGCAAGTGCACTTCCTCTGGTATGAATTCAAAATCTCTAACAACATTTTCTTTTATTTCATTCTAGTTGAATGTATGGCTATGTGCTTCTTCAATTTTGTAGCACTTATGTGGGATTCCATCTAGTCTATTAGGGAACATATGTGGCCATACCCTTTCATCCCTATATCCTACTCTTCTACACTCATTCTAACATCAGTGAATGTGAGCGACTGAGTCGAACCTAGGTTTGAAAGTTAGGATTTCAACTTGCATTGATAACTTCTTTCTGCCGAATCATTCTACGAAGTATAAGGTAGCAGTGTTCCATGTTTAAAAATGGGGAGCATGGGTTTCCCACCATTGGGATTCCTATTCGATTAAGGATTCCACTAAGATTTTTAACCTCCCCTATTCTCTGACTGACTTAGATACTTTGTCAACATGGTCCGTCAGATAATTTCTTTCACTGAACCGTAGGGGAGATCTCATTTGTGTATTAGTTAGAATGAGGGTTGGTATTTGTTTTAGCTTTTTATCTAGCACAATAGAGACTACTTGTACTACAAAGTGTAACATCCCCACTACAATCCCCATTTTAATTAATGCTTAATGTAGATATAATATGTGGCTACGACCAAGTGATGTAATATGCAAATTGTATTTCTAAATGTTAATAATAAAATGTGATGCCAAATGATAAGAGGACATGGAAAAATATAGGGGATGAATTAATACACAAGAGAGGGGAGGGTCTTAAAGAATGACTAAGAGGGGTCCAAGGTAAGGATTACCCATGTATATTAATTCAACCCATTTTGCTAAATTTTCTATTGGCATATGAACCTTCTAATTTCTGATTGAGTGTTCCCAAAGCCAATCATTGAATACATGTAAGAGGGTGGGTGTGAGTGGTCACATCCCAAATTTATTGGGGACATGATGGTTGATTAAAATCATCTTGGGGAAGTGTGTGACTCAAGAAAGTAAGACAGAGAGGAAATTCATATGGAGAGCCACAACAATTTCACACACAAAAAAAGTTTTGTGCATGAGAAGAAAGTAGAGAGAAAGAAAGAGAGCTTGGAGCTAGTGCATCCATGGAGGATGAATTATAGAGAATGTTGGAGCATATATGGAGAATTTTGGATTTGAATATTGAATATCCAAGTTGTAAGGCCTGAAGAGTGAACTCATGAGTGAGTTTCACTAAAACAACAAGTGTTTACTGGTGTTTGTTGATAGTTTTTTCTAGCAATGAGTTCTCTTGAGTTCCCAGTTGAGAGATTCCTAGCTACTTGTGCCATAGAGACCATGATAAATGAATAGGACACCTAAGGGACTAATATCTATGAAGGGGTACATTCCTTTGGTTGGGAAGGTCAAGAGGAAGAGAGATGGTGGAAAATTGGGATAGTAGTAGGAGAATATCTGTGTGTTGTGAGTTTTCTAAGTTGTGAGTGGATAGTGAGAGACCACCCTCTTTTGTGGATTACTAGCCTTAGCTCGGGGGTTACTTTATGTTAATATTTGGAGCAACAAGTCTATGGTTGTGTGGAACATCCGTCCTAAGTAGCTAGTTGCACAATTTTTTATAAAAGATAAGTGTTTTATCTTGTTGTTGTGTTATTTTACATGTGTTATTGTTGTGCATGATCTCTGTGTATGAGAAATGATTTATATGTTGTTGTAATTAAGTTTATTCATTGTGCATTCATGTCTAGTTTAAATGGTTTTAGATGGATGTAATTAATTGTAAGAGAGAGTGGCTAAATCTGTATGTAAATTGTAGTTGGAAGCTACGGGAACTTAATTAGTCTAAATATTTTCATTTTTGTGAGTTTTCCACACCGTAATGTTCCTCGGTTGGGATGGAGGAAGTTACATTATGGTACCAGAGCACCTGGTCCAAACACCAAGATTATATGGGCTCGCTGTTACATATGTTTCTATGATGAATTTGGGGGAAAACAGAGAAAAACTAGAGTGGAATTCCCAAGTTCGTGGGTAAAATTGGAGTTTGAGTGACTCATATATATTTAAGAAGTTTAATGGGGTAAATATGAAAATTTACATAGTTAATTTCGACCTGGAAGGTCAAAATTCAATTTGTAATGGTCGTTGTAGTGTTTTACATAGTCTAGTGAATTGATGACTAAGATCACGACCGAGATTAACTTTGATAAATTTAAAAATCCACAAGGTTTCGATTGTTTGGAAGGTTGGGAAAATAAAAGGCCGATATTCAATTTTGGTTGTTGGGAAAATGGATCAGATCGATGGTATGTATTCATTTCAATCATTAGGAAGTTAGATCACCTGGGTTTTTGTTGAAATTTTTAAGTGTTGAAGTTCACTAAGAGAAATCGTCGACGACCGATGGTCGGGTCATCCAAATTGGCAAAGAGTGGATTTGACCAAAGAAAAAATTTGATGGTCAATGGGTCAATGGTTGGGAATCGACCTATTCAGATAAATATTTTATTCAAGAAAGAGAAAAAGTTGATGGAACGATGTCCCGATGGTCGAGAATCAATCGAATTCAGTGAAGTGTTAGAGTCAAACTAGAGAAAATCATTGATGGGATGATGGCATGATGGTTGAGTGTCGACCAAATCAATGAGGTTCATTTTTCGTCGATGACAGATGGGACAATAATTGGGCATCGATTGAATTAATGGGGTTTTCAAGTCATCCCAGAGAAATGACAGATGGTTGATGAAGGAAAAAAGGGTGATGACATGTCATGACACATTAACATCCATGTGTCATGCCACATTAGCATCCACATGTCATGAGATGTTATCCAAGTTGACACCTCATGATGGTGTGTCATACCATGTCAACATCCATGTGTTATGCTGCATTAATAGTTTCCACATCAACCAAGAAAGCTACAAAGATCGATGGTTAGGTCGACCAAAATGGTGGTGAGTTTTATCCACCAATGGGGATTGTCGATGACCAATGGCTGATAGTTAGGTCGGTCGATGTAACAAGGTGTTGCAAATCAGTTTCTAAGGGGATGGGCCAATGGCCGATGGCCGAGTCAGCCAGTTTAACAAGGTGTTGTGAATCATTTTCCAAGAGAATGGGCTGATGGCCGATGATCAGGTCGACATTTTTAGAAATTTGGAGTTTAAATCAACGATCCAAATTTCTTTGGGTTGGGGATCAACGATGGAAGTTCATCCACAGGCCTAGGGAAGGTTTAGTGAATAAAAATTTGAATTTTCTTCTGATTTGAGATAAATGACTTAGATTTAGAGAGTTGATATAACAATAGAATAATGAATTTTATATGAAAATTCTAGATTTTTTCATAGTTTTGAAGGTCATTAACTTGTAGAGTGATTTGAGGCCCTAATTAACGTTTTTAGCCAATAAAAACCCACAAGAAAAAAATTTACCAAGGTGCATTGTGTTTTGTTATCTCAAATAAAAGATATTGAGGAGAGATTTCTAATGATCTAAACTATTCGCAAAATGGAGCTCATATGAGAAAGTTACAACCAAAACAATAAGGGTAAAATTTCAGCGTCGGATTACTTCCAGAGGGCACAAATTTTGGCTCAAAAATTAATTTGGGGAATAGGATCAATATTTGGAAATATTATGACCCATATAAGCTAGCGATGGAGCCATATTTGGGTTATCGGTACCTAACAATGTGCAGGAAGAGAAATAAGACACCGATAACATGCAAGGATAAATTGGGTAAAACAACCTAAACTTCTCCAGACCATAACTTTTATCCCAGAGCTTGGATTTGAGAAAATGAATTGTCGTTGGAAAGATATTGAGGAGTAAAAGTCATATTTCAACCTAGAATTATGAATTGGGAATTAAAATTTCTCAGAAATTAATAAAGAGATTTCTGTAGTAGAAAATGAGTGGAAAATTACAACATGTGGATATTGTAACTTTTCGTTCTGAACTTAAATTGAGGCATGGGTACAACCATTGGAAGGTTGTTTCATATAGTAATGAATATAAGCAATCAAATTTTGATTTGGTGCATTGTTTCCTTCATAAATTGGGATAAAGAATAACATGTATTCTATATGATGAAATGTTATATGCTATGCATGTTCTAACAAATAATTATTACATGCACATTTATTGCAGAATTAGAGGTACATGAAATAAACTTTGGTTCTTATATGAGGACTAGAGTTATGGATGATGCTCAAGGATATTATATCTATGAGGAAGATATCATAGTTTTGCATGTCATCATGGGAAATGTTGAGGCAGAGTCCAATGGAAGAAGAGATAGGCAAGAGACCGTAACTATGAGAAGCTTACATAGGAAACTTCAAACCTATAGATATGATAATGAAAGAATTATGAAGGCTCAAGAGGAGATACTTCAAAGTTTAAATATGTTGCATAAGAAATCCAACAAAGACTTGGGCACAAAGCAAGTAGATAGTGCTAGACAAGTGTCAACATATAGATCCCATAGAAAAAAGGATGATCATGGAAATGATAGGAAGTCAAGACGCATGAGCATGCACAATCATTCTCCAAGGAATTCCATTAGAAAATCTCATGAAAGTTTAGGGCCAGGGAGCATCCCAAGTGTGTTTCTTGTCCATAGGTAAAGGAAAAGGCCAGAGGGAGACATATTACAAGGTGAAATATGGAAAATCAAGCCACTAAATTTCAATGGTGAGAACAAGAAAGGAGAAGAGGTCGAGGCCTGACTGCTAGAAATGAATAAATATTTCTAGTTGCATGATACCCCTCATGGGTAGAAGCTAGAATTGAAACCTACCACTTGCAAGGAAAGGAAATCACATCGTGGGATCAACTTGAGCAAGCCAAGAACCTTTATGAGAAGAGGATCTCATGGAGGAAGTTCAAATGATATTTTGAAGAGAAATATTTTTTTGGTCATTACTATGAAAGGAAGATGAAAGAGTTCTTTGAACTCATGTTGGGAAGCATGAAAATTGGTGAATATGAAAATAGGTTCTTTGAATTGTTAAAGTATGTTGAATTCATCAAGGATGAGAAGATAAAAATACAAAGGTTTCTAAGTGGGTTACCCTTCTTCTATAGTGACAAGATTCAATATGATAACCCCAAAACCTTGGAGGAAACCATAAGGAGAGCAAGGCATCTTTATGAGTAGAACAGAGGAAGGTCAGTTTAAAAAAAATATTGGAACATAAATATTAAGGGAAAAAAGGATCAAATGAAGAAAGGTTTTAAGCCACCCTTTTCAAGAACAACACCTAAGAAAATAAACAAGGAAATTCAACCCAAAATGAGCACAAGATTGCAGATTCATTTAGGAAGAGGCCAATGCAACAACCTCCACAATAATGGGGATGTAAGAGAAATCATTTATATAGGGACTGCCCTCACAAAGAAAAAATAATGAGGATTGTTCACAACTTTCAGGAGGTTTTAACGATGGAAGAAATGGGAGGAAATATGCCAAGTATTTATGGAGCCTTGGACAACAAGCAAGTTGAGTATCAATCCCCCATGATTGAAGTGGAAGGTAAGGTTGGTAAGCAACCCATAACAATTTTGATTGATTCTGGAGCTATCCATAATTACATAAATACTAACATTATTGAAATATTTCACTTGCAAATAAGTAAGCATAAGAAATATTGGTTAGTTCAGTTAGCCACATAGGCTAAGAGGAAGATCAATGAGTTGGTTAAATATTATATGCTAGACATGAATGTACTCAACACAAAGGTAGATGTAAACATCATACCATTGGGTTCATATAATTGTCTAATTAGCATGGATTGGTTGGAAAAACACCATGCTTTCATGGATTGTTACAACAAGACAATCAGATGTATTGATAAAGAAGGGAGGAAAGGCAAGGTTCAAGGAATTCCAAGAGCCATAGTTGTTAGAGATATTTCAGCTATGCAGCTAAAGAAGAGTTTTAGGAATGTACGTCATATTTTTGGATCCCATATGGAAGAGGAAACCATAGATAATTCCAAGCATTGAATACCATCAAGTCTTGAGGGATTTTGAAGATGTTTTTAGGGAAATCTTGGGATTTCCACCAAAGAGAGACATTGATTTCTCTATTGATTTAGTGCTAGGAGCTTCCCTAGTGTCCAAGACACCATACAGAATGGGCACGCCTGAATTGAAAGAGTTGTAGATGAAACTTGAAAAATTGTTAGAGAATGGATATATACATCCAAGCGTGTCACCTTGGGGAGCCCCAATTCTTTTTGTAAAGAAGAAAGATGGAACCTTAATGTTGTGTATTGATTTTAGACAACTCAATAAGGTAACCATAAAGAACAAATATCCTTTTCCAAGAATTGATGATTTGTTTGACCAGCTAAAAGGTGAAAGGATATTTTCCAAGATTGACTTGAGATAAGGCTATCATCAAGTGAGGATTAAGGAAGAAGACATCAAAAAGAAAAAAATTAGGAAAAGATATGGGAATTACAAATTTATGGTAGTGCCATTTGAACTATCAAATCCCCCAGTTTTTTTTATATGTCTGATGAATGGAGTGTTCATGGAGTACCTGAACAAGTTTGTAATTATGTTTATAGATGATATGCTCATCTACTATAAGTCAGAAGAGGAACATGAGTAGAATTTAAGAATGGTGTTGCAAGTTCTAAGAGAGCATAAGTTGTATGCTAAGCTAAGTAAGTGCATCTTTTATCAAAATAAAATTCACCACTTGGGGCATATATTTTAGAAAAATGGATAACATTAGATCCCAAGAAGATAGAGGCCATTAAAGGATGGTTAATGCCAATAAATGTTACATAGGTCATATCATTCATGGGTCTTTATGATTATTACCGAAGATTCATAAAAGGATTTTGAAATATTGCAAATCCAATAAATTGTTTGCAAAAGAAGGGAGTGAAATTTGAATGGACTTCCAAGTGTGAAGAAAGTCTTCAGAAGTTGAAGGAAATATTGACCAGTGCTCCAATATTAAAGATTGTATATGCAGATGCAGATTTTTTTGTGTACACTGATGCATCCAAAGAAAAACTCGGTGGAGTCCTTAGTAAAAACGATCACGTGGTATGTTATGATTCTAGAAAATTAAAAGAGCATGAGAAGAATTATGCTACCCACGATATAGAGTTAGCAACAATTGTACATGCATTAAAAATGTGGAGACATTACCTCATGGGGAGGAAATTTGAGCTAAGAACAAACCACTATGTTCTGAAGCATTTGTTTGGAGTCTAGACAACCAACATTAAATGCCAGACAAATTATATGGCTAGAATTTCTAAGCGAGTATGAATTTGAAATTAAGTACATAAAAGGAAAACAAAACCAAGTGGATGATGCACTCAACAAGAGAGCTCATGAAATGCACAGTGAAAACATTAGCATGTACAAGACTAATCTGAAAGATAACATTATTGCAAAAACAAATTCAGATCAACAATATCTCAAAATAAAAGAAACATTACAACAAGGAAAATTTTCAGCAAAAATTAAATTCTTATGAGATGAAAGAAGATGAAATTCTCATGTACAAAGGAAAAGTGTATGTGTCAAATTCCAATGATTGGAAAAATGCAGTGTCAAAGGAAATGCACAATGTGCCATATGTCGAACACCTAGGATATCATAAGACAATTGCAATTGTGAGAAGTCAATACTTTTTGTTGAGAACAAAGAAAGAAGTGGCTAATTACATAGCCATATGTCTAGAATGGAAAAAAGTCAAGAAAAAACATAGACATCCAACATGTTTCCTACAACCATTTCCTATTCCATAATGGAAGTGAGAAGTTGTCATGGTTTGTTTTATTACAAAGTTGCCTAGAACAATGAAACAACATGATTCCATCATGGTGGTGGTGAATAATTTGACTAAGGTGACTCATTTTATTCCAGTAAAGACTGCACACAAGGAAACACATATTGCATAAATCTACATGAAAGTAATTTCCAGGCTACATGGAGTGCATAAGGAAATAGTTTCAAACAAAGATCCAAAGTTCACTTTGAATTTTTGGAAAGGTTTGTTCAAGGGTTTTGGAACAAATTTAAATCTTAGTACATTGTATCATCTAGAGTCAGATGGGAAAAAATATAGGAATAACAAGACAATTGAGGACACACTCAGATTGTATGTGATGGACCATCCATCAAAGTGGGAAGATTATATTCATTTGGTTTAATTTTCCTACAATAATGGGTATCAGGCCTCATTGAAAATGAGTCCATTTGAAAAATTGTATGGAAGAAAATGTAACACGCCGGTGAGTTGGGATAATCCAGTAGACAGAACAGTGGTTGGGCCAAATTTACTAAAGGAGATGGAAGAGAAGATGAAAAAGATAAAGAATAATTTAAAGGCTTCCCAGGACAGGCAAAACAATTATGTAGACAATAATATAATGTTTATATATTTCAAAGTGGGAGAACATGTGTTATTAAAAGTGAAGGTGAAAAGAAGTTCACTGAGATTACGAACTTGCCAAAACTTGGTAGCAAGATATTGTGGACCCTTTGAGATATTAGAAAATATAGGGCTAGTTGCATACATGCTAGAATTTCTTACATCCATGAGATTAAATAATGTATTTCATGTATCATTATTAAATAAATATGTGCTTGACCCTAATCACATAATTGATTGGAATGTGATCCAGGTGGAGCATGAAGAGGATTTTTGGGTGGAACCATTACGCATCCTGGACCAAAAATTCAAAGTGATAAGGAACAAAACCATAAGGATGGTAAATGTTCAATGGAATAGAAGATGATGCATGGGAGCATGAGGAAAATGTGCGAGAAGAATACCCGTAAATGTTTGACAATTTTGAAAAAAAACCAGAATGCAAAACTCCATTTTGAGTAGCTAGAGTTCTAGAACCATAGCTCAGAGTCCTAACCAAATACGTTGGGGGCCCTAATAAAAGAAAGGAACATTCCTTATTTTGGCCTTGATAAATGAATGGTGCATTCGTTGGGTCCGTGGGTTGAGAGGAACGAGAGATTATGGTTGGAACTGTTGTTGGAGTTGTTAAATTGCATATTTTTATTTGTTTAAACATTGTTATGTAAATTTGCACATATATGTATATCGACATAGTGTTCACTAAGGATGGCACAAAATTGTAGGGGAGGGGGAATGCAACATACCCACTATAATCCCCAGTTTAATTAATTTTTAATGTATATATAATATGTGACTATGACCAAGTGATGTGATATGTGAATTGTCTTTCTGAATGTTAATAATAAAATGTGATGTCAGCCGCTAAGAGGAAATGGAAATAGATGGGGGGTGAATTAATCCATAAGAGGGGAGGGTCTAAGAGAATGAATAAGAGGGGACCAAAGGGGGGATCAACCATGTATATTAACCCATTTTCATAAATTTTGTATTGGTATATTAACCTTCTAATTTTTTATTGAGTGTTCCCAAATCCAATCATTGAATACATGTAAGAGGGTGGGTGTGAGTGGTCACATCCCAAAGTTATTTGGCACATGGGGGTTGAGTACAATCATCTTGGGGAAGTGTGTGAGTCAAGAAAGTAAGCCAAAGAGAGGAAATTCATATGGAGAGGCACAACAATTTTACACACAAAAAAAATTTCTGCATGAGAAACAAGTAGAGAGAAAGAAAGAGAGCTTGGAGGTGGCATATCCATGGAGGGAAAACTCAAGATCATGTTAGAGCATATCTAGAGTGTTTTGGAGTTGCATATTGAAGAGAAAGATTGTTAGGTCTGAAGAGTGAATTCCTGAGTGAGTTACACTAAAACAACAAGTGTTTGTTGGTGTTTGTTGATAGTTTTTCCTAGTAGTGAGTTCCCTTGAGTTCCCAGTTGAGATATTCCTAGATACCTATGCTAGAGATACCCCGATAAATGAATGGGACACCTAAGGGACTAATATCAGTGAAGGGGTACATTCCTTGATTTGGGCAGGTCACAGGGAAGATAGTTGGTGGAAAATCAGGATAGTTGTAGGAGAATATTGGTGGGTTGTGAGTGGACAGTGAGAGACCACCCTTGTAACACCCCCCTTTCTAAACCTATGATTATGTTTAATTAATAATGAATTATGGTTTCCATGTAATGGAATAGAACATTGTAAATGTATTAGTGTTTGATTTAAAATTCCAACCAGTTGTTCGTGGGGTGAAGCATTGAAGTACCAACCATTATACCACTCGAGGAAAACGTGAGGAAAATTAGAGAGGGGTTCATCATTCTAAAGATGACCCAAACCTATTTGTTGATAATATTTGATATTCATATTATTTTACTCAGCCCTGACTATAAAACAAATCAGTTAATGAGGAAGGATGGTAGTTGGAAAACCAACTACCCCAAATAAATTTGGGTATGGGAGCTCAGGAAAGGAAAACTAAAATTGTCAGCCCTAGATACAATAGGGTACAATTTTCCACAACCCCACATTAACCCCACGAGTTCCTTATGAAAAAAGGAATGGGAGAAGTCGAGAACATTTGGGGCAAGTGAAACATTCAAGAGAAGGAACAAATACAAACATGAAGAGGAAGGAAAAAAGAGAAATGAGGGGGAGTTCGAATCCCATAGGTAGTATAACACCCCAAATCCAATTCGAGGGACATTATAGTGCATAATACTCATAAAAACAAAATTTATGCTAACTAACTAATTATTTTATAGTTAACTCATTTCTTGTAGATTACAACTACAAATTTGATCCAGATTTAATTGCTAACTATTACCATTATTTTTATGCATATACAACATGCTAAAATTTATATGAATGTCACTTAATAATTCACACACAAAAATATAAATTATTTCCAAACACAGAGAATTCATGAACATCAAATAAACTCATGAAACAACACAACAACAAGATGAAACACTAATATTTTAACAATGGTTGTGCAACCAACTTCTTGGGACAGACATTCCACCCAACTATATAATGACTATTCCAAATCTCAACATCTAGTCACCCTCAAGCTGAGGCTAATAATCCAAAAAATAGGGTGGTCTCTCATTGTCCACTCACATCTCAGAAACTCACAACCCATTGATATCTTTCTACAACTAGCCCTATTTTCCACTGGCTCTCTTCCTCTTGACCTACACAACCCAAGGAATGTACCCCTTCACTAATCTCATTCCCTCATCCCATTCATTTATCAGGGTCTCTTTATCATAGGTAACCAAGAATATCTTAGTTGGGAACTCAAGGGAACTTATTGCTAGGAAAAATACCAACAAAACATAACAAACACTTGTTGTTTTAGTGAAACTCACATAGGAGTTCACTCTTCAGGCATGACAACCCAGTTCTTTAATTTCCATCTCCAAATTGTTGGACAAGTGAGAGGGGGGCTGAATCAGTTGTTACCATGCTTAAACAATTATTCCCATTTTAAAATCTTTACAGAACACTCAATGACGATCACATTAAATAAGGGAAGTAAGCAATTGAATATTCAACATCAATCACAAACATGAAATATACAAAGACAGATATTTCCCGAGGAAACCCATAAAGGGAAAAGCCTCTTCTTATTGATATGATAAGTAATCTTTATTTTCTGTACATTATCATTCTTATGATCTCCAACTCTTCTTGAGTCTACAAACTCTATTTTACAAACAACAACTTGCTGAGAGCACCAACTCTCTGGTTTCTCTAGCACCCACTAGAAGGAAGAACCAACTCCTTGGTTTCTCTAGAACCCACTAGAAGGAAGCACCAACTCCCTGAGTGTTCCAACACCAATTGGATGGAAGCACCAACTTCCAGTTACATAGGCACCAACCTATATAAAAGAGAATAATAGTTCTCCCTTGTGCCACCCTGCCACCCTGGCTTTTCTAGCTGCAACCAGATGGGAGATACAACTCCATGTGTTCAAGCACCCACTTGAAACTTTGAGGAAAAAATTCCTCCCTAGAACCCTCAAATATAAATCTTTTCTTTTCTTTATTTTATCATAGTGATACAACATTTATCTATGGCTTACCAGTCTCATCACTGTTCTACTACACTGCTATGCTCTTCTTGCATCAATGTCTCTCTTCTCACCTCTCTCGTGATTTCTGTTCTTCTTTATTTTACACTCTGTGTGCCATCTGCATTCTATGTGCTATGCCTTTCCATGCTCTTCACTGCGTCAATGTTCTACCCTACAGGTTGTTCAATGCGTCTCTCCCTCACAACTGCATATCTAACCAGTAGAAAATCCCTTTACTTCTTTGTTCTGCATCTCTTTTTGATGTCGAGTCCTCTGCCTGATCATCATGGCAACTCTTTGTCTTATCTGGAAGTTATACCCAGTGTGTTCATCATCAGTGGGCATTATGATGAGATTACTTAGCTTCTCTAGTAGTCAAAACTCTTCGTCTTATCTATCAGTTACAACCAGTCAATTATGGCTTCTTTGGCTTCTAAGCCTCTTCCTTCATGTGACCACTGGCGATGACCAATTTCCTAATCAAAAGGTGCTTACCGATTTCATTTTAGTGAGTGCTAGCTTTTTTCATGATATGACCTTAGGCTATGAGCTTCATGTTACCATGCGATTGTGGGCATTTCCATAGGTGGTTTGAGAGAAACCCTCTTTTTCCCCTACAATTTACTATGAGCCTCCACATGTCCTTTATCCAAAAATGTGGTTTCGATTGCAGCCCGCTCATGAAAAATTAAGACCTGAGCATGTTCTGGCCCCACAATGGAGCATAACCATCGATCTCACGATCTTGACGGTGCTCCTGAATGGATGGTTCAAACCTGTCCTCTAATTTCTATGGACCAGATCTCACCTTCCTACATCAATGACTGAGATTTACTTTGTGATCCAGGCTCTGGGAGTTTCAAATCTCAAATCCTATTATTGTTGACTGGATATCTTCCAGAATGGAAGATCTGCTGACATATGTCCTCTTCAATCGAAAATCAGGATTTCCTCCATGAGTCTGGCCTTCGGGCCTTTCAATTCTCAAAATCTACTTGCTCCCGAATCTTTTCACCTGGAGTCCACGATCCAACGACATGTGTCCTTTCTGGATCGACGGTCACAAACCCTTCAGGTATTCATGGTTTGGAAATGTCAACTCTCAAATTTCTTTCATCCTCCCGATGCGTGTCCCTCTCAGATCAACGGTCGAGATATCCTTTGGGTCTCCAGACTTCAAAGATTTCATTTCTCAACCTTCACTCTCTCCCAAAGATCTTTTAGTGGGATTCCATAGATTCCTGCCATGTGTCCTCCTCGAATCAATGGTCCTCGTTCACTTTGGGACTTCAACCTTCGACACTTCGGCTCTTCGCGACTTTGGCCCTTCGACACTTTGGGACTTAGGGCATCTACTAGTGGTAAAAATCTGAAAGTAAAACTCCCAAAGTGATGTCACTTACTTACATCACTTGAGGACGTGTCATGTGCCTAGTAGCTGCCACATGTCACTCGGATTTGTGATTTTCATGTACCTGAAGTGCCAAATCAAATTGACACTTGTCAATGTCTGATTGCACCATGTGTCCTTGCTAATGTATTCCTGCTGACGTGGTATGTGACATGTTCATGATGACATGGTTTGCAACTGAGGATGAGGTTTGCTGACATAATCTACTGATGTAGATCTTCCTGATCTAATGGTCATTGTCTGATCTCTAGATCCAATGGTCCTTATTCATTTTAAATTTCCAAGCTTCGTGTTTTTCAAATATCAAACTTTTCGGAGCGTAACCTCCTCATATATTTATATCATAAGTGAATGTTGTTCGTTCGATCAAAATATTAGATCGACGACTTGATCTTTTTGCGATGCAGCTTTGCTAGCTTATCCTTTCCTTCCACTCAAAATTGATCCGACGGCTGACGAAACTTTGCATTCCAGGGATTTCAAATCTCAAACTTTCCGGAATGTAACCTCCTCGCATATTTATATCTGAAGTGACTGTTGTTCGTTCGATCAGGATCATAGATCAATGGCTCGATCTGTTTTGTGATGTAGTTTTGTTGTGGCTTAGATCCAACGACTCCACATTTTTTATTATCAAAGGCTTAACCTTCTTGCATTTATCTTTGGATCCAATGACTATTGATCCTTCACACTTAGATCGAACGACTGAGACATGTTCTCCTCTTCTGCACACTCCTCCCATCTTAACAGTGATCCGACGGACACTGTCGTTCCTCCTCCTGAGCTTACAATTTCTTCCAACTTAAAAGGTTTTCTAAGTATTCACGGTTTCATCCTCTGAACCTTCTCCTGCAGGTCTTGTCTTCATTGTTCTTATTTTCCATTGCTTATTATCTTCTTCTTTGCTTTCCTATTTTCCATCAATGACAAGCACACTCTGCTTGTAAACATGCCAACAATCTCCCCCTTTGGCATTGATGGCAACCTTGAATGACTGCACTATTCTGCTTGGATCTCCAGTTGTAGCATCCAAACCACTCCTTTTCTCCCCCTTTGACATCAATGTCAAAGAAAACATGCCCCCCCCAGTTGTTGCAGTACTGTTTGGAGGTATCAGATATTCAGCCAACACATACTCCCCCTAACAGGATGGACTATTTTAACTTAATAACAGGGTCATGCCCAACTTCTAGCGTAGATACACAAAATGAGCTTGTGAAAGCAGTTTAGTGAAGATATCAACAATCTGATCTTTGGATGGAATATAATACAAAGAAACCACAAAGTTGGTTACCTGTTCCCTCAAGAAGTGATACTTTATGGGTATATGCTTGGTCTTGGAGTGAAAGACAAGATTCTTTTTGACACACTAATTGCACTAGTATTATCACAATGAATTGGGATCAATGCAATATATTTTACCTCCAAGTCTGCAAGTGTCTGAATCATCCATAGTACTTGGTTCCAACAAGTGGCAGCTGCAATGTATTCAACTTCTGTAGTTGATAAGGAAATGGAACCTTGCTTCTTGCTCAACCATGATACAATAGAATCTCCTAAGAAGAATGCACCTCCACTTATTCTTTTCCTTTCATCCACGCAGTTAGCCCAATCAACATATGAATAGATTGATAGTTGAAAATTATGATTCCTAGGATACCATAGGCCATATTTCATTGTTCCTTTCAAGTATCTGAATATTCTTTTGACAACTAACAAGTGACTCTGTTTAGGTGCATCTTGATACCTTCCTACCATTCCAACAACATGCATTATGTCTAGACAGGATGCTGTGATATACAATAGGCTACCTATCATAGACCTATAGGAACTCTGATCAACATCAGGTGAGTCATCATCCTTGATTAACTTGCATCCAGTGACCATAGGCGTGCTCATAGGTGTAGAATCTTCCATTTGAAACCTCTTGAACATTTCTCTTAGATATTTCTCCTGAGAAAGAAATAATCCTTCAGACCTTTGAACAATTTGTAGACCAAGAAAAAATGACAGTTCCCCTATCATAAACATTTCAAATTCAGACTGTATGGAAGAGGCAAACCATTGTACCGACGAAGCGTTATTTCTTCTGAATATTATGTCATCTACATAGACCAACACTATGAGCAAATCATTACCCTCTGTTTTGATATATAGATTGTTGTCAATTGTTCCTCTCTTGAACCATTTGTCTTGAAGATACTTATCTAGTCTATAATATCGGGCACAAGGAGCTTGTTTCAACTCATATAAGGCTTTCTTCATCTTGCAGACAAATTCAGGGTTATTTGACAGTTGGAAACCCTTTGGTTGTTCCATATAGACTTCTTCTTTTAGATCTCCATTATCTCCATTTAGAAAACATGACTTGACATCCATTTGATAGACTTTAAACTATTTATGACAAGCATAGGCAAGAAACAATATAATAACTTCTAATCTTGCTATAGGCGCAAATGTTTCATCAAATTCCAATCCTTCTATTTGAGCGTATCCTTTGCATACCAATCTAGCCTTATTTCTTACAATATTTCCTTTCTCATTCATATTATTTTTGTAGACCCATTTGGATCCTATTACATTTTCATTTGTTGGCCTAGGAAAGAGTTCCCAAGTGTCATTGTTTTCAATCTGGTCCAGTTGCTCATTCATTGATTTTAACCAATTTACATATTCACTGGATTCATTGAAGTTCTTTGGTTCCCCCATGGATATGAGGGCCATATGTGATTGCTTAGTGTCTTTGGTTATCCTTCTCCTGGTTTGTACACCTTTGTCTTTCTCACCAATTATCTGATTTTCAGGATGATTCTTTTGAGTAATTCTTGACGAAGGATTTGATGCTGATTGTTGTCCGAACTCTTCTTGTATGGGTGTCTCTTCTCCATTTGATTCTTGGACCTTTTCATCTTCAGTTTTAGTTGTGTCCTCTGTAGTAGACTCAATATTTCTCACCTCTCTTACTGGAAATCCTTCATCAACCTTTAAATCAATGCAATCAACTAATTTATGCAATCTTTTATTAAAGAATCTATATCCTTTACTATTGGTAGCATATCCTAAGAATATGCCTTCATCAACCCTGTCATCATACTTGCCAAGGTTTTCATTATTATTCTTTATGTAACGTTTACTCCCAAAGACTTTGAAGTGTTTGATTGAAGCAGGTCTTCCATACCATAGTTCATAAGGTGTCTTGTCACTATGTGGTTTGAGGTGGGATTTGTTAAGAATATGGACTATTGTGTGTATTGATTCTACCCAGTAAGTTTGACCAATGTTCTTCTCATTCATCATTGACCTGGCCATTTGCTGAACTATTCTGTTTTGCCTCTCAACTACTCCATTTTGTTGTGGA
>JZKD02S2274403.1:193415-211501 GCA_000966675.3 Picea glauca
ACTTGTTCTTCAACTCTCAGAAAGTACTTCCCAATAGTTTCATCCTCTTTCATCTTTAGCTATTCAAACTACAATATGTAGGTTTGAAGCTTGGCATCCTTTACCTTCTCATTACATTCATAACTACTAATGAGTTTGTCCCACATTTATTTGGCATATTCTAAGTGAATAAATTTTACAAATTCAACTTCTGCAAGCCCACTCAGAATAACATTCATAGCCTTAGTGTTGAATCTGAATTCTATCTTGTCATCCATATTATCTAGTACAACTAGCTTTACATAACCAATCTCTACTACATCGCAAACATCTGCACCTAGGGCCATTATGTAGGTTCTCATCCTAACTTTCCAGATGGTGAAGTTTGTTCCATTGAACAAAGGGGCCTTATTGGTTGAATTTCCTTCATGGATATTCATGTTTAAGCTCTAGGATATACTCTTAGATAAAAGGAACTAGCTTTGATACCAACTGTTGGACAACTGAGAGGGGGGGTGAATCAATTGTTACTGTTCTTGAACAATTATGCCCATTTAAAAATATTTACAGAACACTCAATGACGATCACAATAAATAAGGGAAGTAAGAAATAGAATATTCAACATCAATCACACACATGAAATATACAAAGACATATATTTCCTAAGGAAACCCATAAAGGGGAAAAACTCTTCTTCTTGATATGATAAGTAATCTTTATTTTCTGTACATTATCATTCTTATGAGCTCCAACTCTTATTGATGCTACAAACTCTGTTTTAGAAGAAACAACTTGCTGAGAGCACCAACTCTCTGGTTTCTCTAGTACCCACTAGAAGGAAGCACCAATTACCTAGTTTCTCTAGCACCCACTAGAAGGAAGCACCAACTCCTTGAGTGTTCCAGCACCAATTGGATGGAAGCACCAACTTCAAGTTACATAGGCACCAACCTGTATAACAAAGAATAATAGTTCTCCCTTGCACCACCCTGCCACCCTGGTTTTTTCTGGATGCAACCAGATGGGAGCTACAACTCCCTGTGTTCAATCACCCACTTGAAACTCCGAGGACAATAGTCCTCCCTAGCACCTCCCTACCATCCTGAAATATAAATATTTTATTTTATTGAATTTATCACAGTGATACAACATTTATCTATGGCTTACTAGTCTCATCACTGTTCTGCTACACTGCTCTTCTCTACCTGCATCAATGCCTCTCTTCTCACCTCTCCTGTTCTTTCTGTTCTTCTGTGTTTTATACTATGTGAGCCATCTATATTCTATGCGCTATGCCTCTGCATTCTCTTCACTACATCACTATTCTTCCCTACAGGTTGTTCACTGTGTCTCTCCCTCACAACTGCATAGCTAACCAATGGAAAATCCCCTTAGTTCTCTATTCTGCATCTCGTTTTGATGTCGAGTCCTTTGCCTGATCATCATGGAAACTCTTCATCTTCTCTGGAAGTTATACCCAATGTTTTCGTCATCAATGGGTGTTATGCTGAGATTCCTTAGCTTCTCTGATAGTCAAAACTCTTTGTCTTATTTGTCAGTTACAACCAGTCAATTATGGCTTCTTTTGCTTCTAATCCTCTTTCTTCATGTGACCATCGACGGTGACCAATATTTGAATCAAAAGGCACTTACCGATTTCATTTTAGTGAGCACTAGATCCTTTTCACAATATGACCTTGGGCTATGAGCTTCACATGACCACACGATTGTGGGTGTGTCCATAGGCGTTTTGAGAGAAACCCACTTTTTCCCCCACAATTCACTATGAGACTCCACGCGTCCTTTCTCCAAAACAGTGGTTTCAATTGTGGCCCTCTCATGAAAAAGTAAGACCTGAGTATGTTCTGGCCTCGCAATGGAGCATGACCTTTGATCTCAAAATCTTGACGGTGCTCTTGAAGGGACAATTTAGATATGTCCTCTCAAGTCTACAGACCAAATCTCACCTTCCTACATCAACGACTGAGATTTACTTCGTGATCTGGGCTCCAAGAGTTTCAAATATCAAACCCTGTAGTTGCTGACTAGATATCTTCCAGAATGGTAGATTTGCTGACATTTGTCCTCTTCAATCGATGATCAGGATTTCCTCCGTGAGGCTAGCCTTTTAGCCTTTCAATTCTCAAACTCTGTTTTCTCCCAGAGTCCACGATCCAACGACACATGTCCTTTTTGGATTGATGGTCACAAACCCTTCAGGTATTCTTGGTTCGGCAATCTCAACTCTCAACTTTCTTTCATCCTCCTGATGCGTGTCCCTCTCGGATCAACGGTCGAGATCTCCTTCGGGTCTCTAGACTTCAGAGATTTCAGTTCTTAGCATTCACACTCTCCCATAACTCTTTTAGCCAGAGTCCACAGATTCCTACCACGTGTTCTCCTCGAATCAACGGTCCTTGTTCACTTTGGGACTTCGACCTTCGACACTTCGGCTCTTCATGACTTCAGCCCTTCGACCCTTCAACACTTCGGGACTTAGGGCATCTGCTGGTGGTAAAACTCCTGAAGTAAAACTCCCAGAGTGGCATCACTTACTTACGTCACTTGATGACGTGCCATGCACCTAGTAGCTACCACATGTCACTCGGATTTGTGATTTGCACGTACCTAAAGTGTTGAATCAAATTGACACTTGTCATTGTCTGATTGCACCACATGTCCTTGTTGACATAGTCTTGCTGATGTGGTCTACCACATGTTCATGATGACTTGGTCTACCACATGTCCTTGAGGATGAGATTTGTTGACGTAATCTGTTGATGTAGATCTCCCAAATCTGACGATCATCGTCTGATCTCCAGATCTTATGGTCCTTATTCATTTTGGATTTTTGAGCTTCGGGTTTTTCAAATCTCAAACTTTTCGATGCGTAACCTCCTCGTATCTTTATATCCGAAGTGAATGTTGTTCATTCGATCAGGATCTTAGATTGATGGCTCGATATTTCTGCAATCAACTTTGCTAGCTTATCCTGTCCTTCCACTCAAAATTGATCCGACAACTGATAGAACTTCACATTCCAGGCATTTCAAATCTCAAACTTTACGAAATGTGACCTCCTCTCATCTTTATATCCGAAGTGACTATTGTTTGTTCGATCAGAATCTTAGATTAACAGTTTGATCTATTCTGTGATGCAGTTTTTCTATGGATTAGATCCAACGACTCTCCATTTTTTCTTATCAAAGGCTTAACCTTCATGCATTTATCTCTGGATTCAACGACTGATATCTTTTCTCCTCTTCTATGCACTCCTCCTATCTAAAAACTGATCCAAAGGACACTTTCGCTCCTCCTCTTGAGCTTACGATTTCTTCCGACCTAGAAGGTTTTCTAATTATTCAAGGTTTCGACCTCCGAACCTTCTCCTGCGGGTCTCATCTTCACTGTTCTTGTTTTCCATCACTGTTGTTGTTCTTCTTTTCTTTCCTATTTTCCATCGTTGTTCTTGCCATCAATGACAATCACACTCTGCCTGTAAACATGCCAACACAAATATTCTCCAATACACTCCATCTTACTCTAGAATTCTCCCTCCATGGCTGCACCAGCTCCAATATCTCTTTCTTTCTCTCTACTTTCTCCTCATGCACAAAAACTTGACTTCCTAAAATTATTGTCCCAAACCATACAAATTTCCTCTCTTTGGCTCGCATTTCTTGACTCACACACTTCCCCAAGATGATTGTGCTCATCCCCAATGTTCCCAATAACTTTGATATGTGACCACTCACATCCACCCTCTTACATGCATTCAATTATTGGCTTTGGGAACAGTCAATCATAAATTGGAAGGTTCAAATACAAATAGCAAATTTAGGAAAATAGGTTGAATTAATATACATGGGTAAATCCTCCTTGAACCCCTCTTGGCCATTATCCTAGAAACACCCCTCTCTTATGGATTAATTCAACCCCCATCTCTTGTCCATATCCCCTTAGCAACTGACATCACATTTTATTATTAAAACATATAAATACAATTCACATATTTCATCACTTTGGTCGTAGCCACACATTATTTCTACATAAGCATTAATTAAACTACGGATTATAGTGGGGATTTTACATTCCCCCTCCCCCACAATTGTTTTCCATCCTCAGTGCACTCTATGCTGATATACATATATGCAAATTTACATCACAACATGTAGAAAATAATTTTTTTCCCTTTCACAACTCCAACAATAGTTCCAACCATAATCTCTTGTTCCTCTCAGCTTGTCGACCCAAGGAATGCACTGTTCATTTATCAGAGTTAACCCAAGGGATATAACATATTTTTATCATAGATAACCCAAGGAATGAGACATTCATTTATCAAGGTCCCCAACGTAATTGGCTATGAATATGAGATGTGGTTCCCAAACTTTAGCTACTCAAAACAAAGTCTTTCATTCTGTCTTCTTCAAAATTTTCAAAACTTTATGGGTACTCTACCCACATGTTTTCTTAATGCTCCCATGTAGCATATTCAGGATTGTAGTGGGTCCATTGAACCTTTACCAACCCTATGTATTTGTTCTTGTTCACTTTGACTTTATGGTCTAGGATGCGTACTGGTTCCACTTGGAAATACCCTTCGTGCTCCACCTAGATCACATTCCAATCAATTATGTGGTTAGGGCCAGGCACATATTTATTTAATGATGATACATGAAATAAATTATGCACTCTCATGGATGCATGAAATGATAACATGCATGCAACTGGCCCTATCTTTTCTAATATTTCAAAAGGCCCACAATATCTTGTTGCCAACTTCGGGCAACTGCCTAATCTTATCGAACTTCTCTTTTCCTTTGCTTTTAATAACACATGTTCAACCACTTTAAAATATCTAAACACTCTATTCTTGTCTGCATAAATTTTCTGCCTATCTTGAGAAAACTTTAAATTATACTTTATCCTTTCCATCTTCTCTTCCATTTCCTTTAACAATTTTGTCCCAACAACTGCTCTGTCTATTGGATTATCCCAACTCATTGGTGTTTTACATTTTCTGCCAAACAATGCATCAAATGAACTCATGTTCAATGAGACATGATACCCATTATTGTATGAAAATTCCACTAAATGTATATAATCTTCCCACTTTGATGGCTGATCCATCACATACATTCTAAGAATGTCCTCAATTATGTTGTTGGTCCTCTTTGTTTTCCCATATGACTCTAGGTGATAGGTTGTACTAAGATTTAAATTTCTCCCAAAGCCTTTGAACAAACCCTTCCAAAAATTAGAAGTAAACTTTGGATCTTTGTCTGAAAATATTGCCTTAGGAACTCCATGTAACCTGACAACTTCTTTCATATATATTTTTGCAATATTTGTTGCCTTCTGTGTAGTCTTTACTGGAATAAAATGTGTTTCCTTAGTCAATTTATCCACCACCACCCTGATGGAAACATGTTGCTTCACTATTCTAGGAAAATTTGTAATAAAATCCATTGTGAAAACTTCCCACTTCCATTTTGGAATGGGTAATGGATGTAGAAAACCTACTGGGTGCCTATGCTCTATCTTTACCTTTTGGCATCCTAGACATCTAGCTGTGTAATGGGCCACTTCCTTTTTCATTCCCGAACAAAAGTATTGGCTTCTCATAGCCACAATTATATTATTATATCCTAGGTGCCCAAGATATGGCACAGTATGCACTTCCTTCAACATTGCATTTTTTAGCTCACTGGAATTCGAGACATACACCTTACCTTTGTACATGAGAATTCCATCTTCTTTCAACACATAAGAATTAAATTTCTGCTGAAAATTACCTTGTTGTAATATCTCCTTTATTTTTACATATTTATGATATGAATTTGTTGCTGCAATAATTTTATTTTTCAGATCAGTCCTATACATACTAATGGTTTCAATATGCTTCTCATGTTCCCTCATGCTAAGTGCACGAGCCACTTGATTTTCTTTTCCCTTTATATGCTTAATGTCAAAGTCATATTCACTAAGAAATTTTAACCATCTAGTTTGTATGGAATTTGTGTTAGTTGTCGAAACAAATGTTCCAGACCACAATGGTCTATCCTTAGCTCATATTTCTTACCCATATGATAATTCCTCCACATTTTTAGTGCATGTACAATTGCTTCCAATTCCAAGTCATGTGTGGCATAATTTATTTCATGCTCATTTAATTTTCTGGACTCATAACATACCACATGATCCTTTTAACTGAGAACTCCATCGAGCCCTTCCTTACATGCATCAATGTACACAACAAAATATTCATTGGATATAGCTTCTTTCAAAGAAACAACTTGTTTAACAGGGACTTTGATTGATACAAATTCCCCAACTTATCCCATAGTTCCTTGGTTGTAGATTCTCCCGAGACATTCAACAACACTGAATCTTCCAGGCAGACTCGGATAGTACTCCTTGCTCTTTTATACAACTTCTCCCAATATTCCTCTGACATACCAATAGGTGGTGTACTAGTAGTTTGTGTACTAGAAGGTTCTATACCAATCGATTGTGTGCCAGTAGGTTGTGTACCAGAATCCACAACGATCCATTGTTCTTTGTCTAAAAGAAGGTCCTCCATCTTGAGATTCCATTGCTCAAAGTTTTTACCGTTGAACGTCTCTATCTCGATTCTATAAGAGCTCACCATTCCTCTTTCTACACTCGAATCTCCATTGCAAAAGGTCCCACTAAACCCAGGTTTGTCACAAACCCAAGATAAACTTGATCTATCAAGACCAAGCCAAACCCTCAGCAAAAAAGGTATCCCCCTGAAGCCAAAAATGAGATTTTATACCACATGTAAGTTTTAAACCTGTGAATTAAAGCAATGCATATAGATTCTTAAGAAAAACAAAAATTAATCAATGGCTCATACACATAGTACACAAAGATTTATACTGGAAACCCTCAACCGGGGAAAAACTTTCTTATTTTCATTATCTCAAATTTCACCATTCACCATACAATATATACAATGTTTTTAGGTATTCCGTAGATACCAAAACCCTAATCCCTTAATCCGGGATTAATTTAGAAAACCGCTAAAAATAGAAAAATCCTCTAAAAATAGAAAAAACCGCAGTTGTTGAACCTGACGTGCCCACACACACACACATGCAAAGAATATAACATATACCCAGCAAAAAATTTATGACATCCCTTCTTGAAACTGTTCTTCAACTTCATAGATGAAATCTCTCTAACAACTACAACTCTTGGAATGCCTTGAATCTTTCCTTGTTTCAATTCTTCATCAAGACATGTGGTTTTCTTGTTGCAATAGTCTAGGACAACATGGTGATTTTACAATCAATCCATGCCAATTAGACTGTCACACACCAGACCCCCTAAGTATCCTTTTAAGGAATGGGGGTATAATTTTTATGCTTTCCTACAATTCCATGAATCCTCATATGAGGACACCATCATCATGTGCTCATTAATATTTTTCCAATGACTGAAACCTTTCCCAAAATCGAGCTTTGGTTTGAAATTTATATCCTTCCAAAGTTTTTCAGGGTGTCTTGGGCCAATGGCCATCCCCTTCTCCATGTGGCATCCACGTAGCTTCACCTCTCCCGTACCATATAACATGGCATGATTGTGACCTGGGTCATCATCCCCTATCATTGACGTGGATGTTGGTTGCAAGGAATATCTCCCAGTCTTCACGAATACAGGGCCTTTGGCCCTCTGTTGTTCTTGTATAGGTCTACAACATCTCCGGAGACCCAAAGTTCTGAATTATCCTTTCTCTCCAAAATCTATGGTGGGGATGTATCCACCCTTAGACCCGATGATTGAGATTTGTCTAAACTTAACATAAGGTTTAGACTTGTCAAGGGGGTCCCACACTTAACTCGCAACAAATCTCATGATGCCATGTGGAACCATCTATGTATGCTGCATCACTGTAGTGTATGTGGGCTTGTCAAATTGGAGTTGGAAACTTCAACATGGGAAGCTTTGGCACTTCATCACTTTGGTGCTTTGACATTTAACACACCTTCCTACACCCTCAAATCTCTCAAAGTCCCGTAGTTTCAAAGTTCTAGAACTCCTTCCATGTACTCAGACCTTTGGCACTTTGGTGTTTGGATTGTACACCAACATGTCAAATCTCTCGGAGCCTTGAAGTATCAGAGTTCCAAAGTTCCAGACTCCCGAAGTAATACTTCACTGAAGTACTTATGTTGTCCTTCCACTAGTTGATCGAAAGGTTGGGAAGGGTCCCCAATGGATCCTTATATCAATGGATCACATTGCTCCTAAATTCTTCCCCTCGCTCTGACAGTTGGCGAGATTTCACCACTTCGGGACTTCGAGGAATTTGCTCCTTGTAACACGTCAAAATTACTCACTTCGATAATGTATCATTGTCATTATCACAAGTGTCTCACTTTTTTTCGCAAGTGTCGCAAGTGTCTCCAAGTCATATTTTCGTCCCACATGTGTCGCATTGAGGATGACATCATAAGAACACTTGGAACATCCTCTAAGACTTGTTAGAAGAGGAAAAAATATCATTTTTAAAAGCTTACAAACCTTTCCCTTGAAGAATAATAATCTTAAATGAATTTTTGGAGATCAACGCTCCCCTAACCACTTGCAGGGAGTGCTAGCACTCCTTGTCCTCTTAGTAGGGAGCACTATAAAGATTCGTGGCCAAATTTGAGGGAGTGTTGATCTGTTGAGAGAATATCTGGGAAGAATCCCCCTTATTTCTAAGGACAACTAAGAATCATCTGAGTTAGTTTGACTCGAATCCAAGCTAAAGGCTGGATCTAAGGGAAATCCCAAAATTGATGGAGTCATATCCTGAACTTATTCCAAGAATAGCTAAGGTGGTTGAGCCTCTCAAAGCTTATATAAGGAGGAATTCTCATGGGGAAATGGGGAAAGAATATCAGTGAAAAGTATTTTCATTCTGATCGTGGATATTTCGAGAAAGAGGTTGGACAAGTAGGACTTGGTGAGGTTGTTGCATCTGCATCTACAGATTGTAAGCACCTTGTTATGTTCTCATTAGTATATATGCTTGTCATGTTTCCTTCAAGTTTGTGTATATTTGCATGGGATTTTCTCTTCTTGATAAATCTAGTCTAAACTAATCTTGGTAGAATAGGAAGCATGTATTATCCTTTTTGTCTACTGAATTGTAGAACTCATTAAAGGGCTTGAAGATCAAGTTCATCCTGGACCGAGCAAGGACAAACTTCAGAGAAAGGTAGTCATGCTTTCTTCCCTTTTTCCTTTGACTATTTTAGCTACATTTAAATGAATGTCAGTGTTCAATGTTATCATTTTTCTGTCTTGGTCATAGGGTTCTAATATCCAATAGGAGATTCACCTATCTGCTCCTCTGACACATGCACTAGGGCACCAAAAACACGATCGACACTCCCCTCACCCCTTTGAGGGAGTTCCGATTTAGTTCGGTGCCTAGGGCTTCCTAGGGAGCCTAGGAAAGACTAAAAACTACCTAAAATGAAGCTCTAAACCATGAGAAATGACTAGAATGGGTTAGTGAACAACCTGGTCAAGACAGATGTGAAAATGGTCAACCACAACTCTGGTGTCAACAACTTGAAAATCGCCCTTCGAGGTTGAAAATACCAATGCTAGAAGAAATTGGTGAAAATGAAATGGTAAATAAGATTTTTAACCCTATTTCACTATAATAGGGTTCATTTTTTCTAATATAATCTTTTCTTTTAGGTATTTAAATATTTTTGGAGATTCACTAATACCTTGGATGCAGATTTGTCTTTACTTGCAGGACTCGAAGAAATATATTTTCATTAAACCTTGTAACACTAACGAGCATGGTCTTTGTTCTTTCTCACGCTCGAAAAAACATGAGAATGTAACCGAGTAGACTTTTATCTCTTTTTCATACTCGTAAAGGTTACACAAAAAAGGAAACCCCTGGAGTCTCCTTTAAGGTCTTTTCAGACTCTCTAAACATGAAAATATTGTTGAGTGATATTGATTCCTTTCACACTTTCTTAAAAGGTTTTGAAAGGGCGTCTCCCAAGTAGCATTTTGTCTATTTTCCAGACTTCGGGGACTAATATTACGAAAAAGGAAAAACTTGGAGTTGTATTTAAGTTATTTTCAGAGTCTCTAAACATGAAAAGCCACTGAGTTTTCTAGTTTGTTAAACAAAGGAAGAGGAATTGACCGAAGGTGAGTTATATCGAGCATGTGTTATCCTCCTTGAGATCATAAAAACAAAAAGAGGTAATCGTCTATCTATATGGGGGAAAAAATTAAAGGAAGCAAGCCAAGCCATTTCTTAGAATTGTCACAAGTCATTCTTGTAGTCTCCCTTGAACACGACACATTGTTCTTACATACATTTTAATCCATTGAAACTTTGCATTGAACCAATCCCCTGAGCCTTTTTACTCCTTTGGGTCACCCGACGAAGGTCACTGTATCCACTTCATTATGTTTTGGTACATGTTACGTTTCTTTTGTTTGTGCCTCAGTGTTCAAGTAATTATCCACCTCGAGAGTCAACCATCACAAATTTCTAGTTTCAATACTTGTGTCAGTCCATACTCATTTGATTCACCACCTTATATCTCTATGTCAGTTTCATGTCGTTGATGAGGGATACATTAAGGCCCTCCTTCAACGAGTCTTTTCCTTTCGACTTCAACACATTATCTGGGAAATTTGACTTAGAAAATAATCAGTACCTTGGGACCTGCATGCCTCAATGGCATGCCTCCTCTCCTCTAACAATAGGTCCACTTTGTATTGGTTCATGGCTATGTTTTATCATCTCATAGATCCACTGTGTATTTCTCATGGCTACGATCACTTCATGTCATGAAAGTATAGATCCATATTGTATCTTTAGTGGATATACCCTTAAGGCAATATGATTATGGATTTGAAATGTATTTGGTGGAGGCCATACCTTAATTCCTTTATCACTCAAGCATAGGTATGTTTTCCTTGGGTTTGAAACATATCATAACATTTGTTTGATGGTTGTTTGCATCTTCTACCAAGTTCTCCAACTCCATACCCTTTCTTGGAAAGTCTACAAAGCACTTCATTCATCAAATTCCTTCTTTTGACCTCACACTTTGGGTGGAAATATGTTACACATCAAAATTCCTCACTTCGATAATGTCTCATTGTCATTATCGCAAGTGCTGCAAGTGTCACACTTTTTTTGCAAGTGTTACCAAGTCATATTTTCATCCTGCATGTGTCACATTGCAGACGACATCATAAGAACACTTGGAACATCCTCTAAGACTTGTTAGAAGAGGAAAAAATATCATTTGGAAACGTTTACAAACTTTTACCTTGAAGAATAATCATCTTAAACAATTTTTTGGAGATTAACGCTCCCCTTCCTATTTGCAGGGAGAGCTAGCACTACATACCCACTTAGCAGGGAGCGCTAGAATGCTCCGTGGTCAACTTTGAAGGAGCACCGATCTGTTGAGAGAATATTGGGGAAGAATCCCCCGTATTTATAAGGATATATAAGAATCATATGATTTAGTTTGGCTCAAATCCAAGATAAAGGATGGATCTAAGGGAAATCCCACAACTGATGGATTCATATCCTCAACTTATTCTAAGAATAACTATGGTGGTTGAGCCTCTCAAATCCTATATAAGGAGGCATTCTCATGGTGAAATGGGGGAAGAATATCAGTGAAAAGTATTGTCATTTTGATCGTGGATCTTTCGATCAAGGGGTTGGACAAGGAGGAATTGGAGAGGCTACTGCATATACATATACAAATTGTAAGCACCTTGTTATGTTCTCATTAATATATATTCTTGGCCTATTTCCTTCAAGTTTGTGTATATTTTCATGGGCTTGTCTCTTCTTGGTAAATCTTGTCTAAACTAATCTTGGTAGAATAGGAAGCATGTGTTGTTTTTGTTGTCTATTGAATTGCAGAACTCTTTAAAGGGATTGAAGATCAAGTTCATCCTGAACCAAGAAAGGAAAAACTTCAGAAAAAAGGTACTCATTATTTCTTCCTCTTTTCCTTTGACTAGTTTATCTACATTTAAAGGAATGTGAGCGTTCAATGTTAGCATTTTTTGGTATTGGTCATAGGAGTCTAAGATCAAAGAAGAAATTCACCTGTCCGGAGGGGAATTTTCCTACAACACTCCCCTTACAGGTATTAACCCATTTAAGTCCTGAAGGTTTACCTACCAAAAGGTCATAAAGAAAGGATTACTTCTTACTATCGGTTGATGGTACTTCTTACTCTATCGTTCCACTATGCTTGATCTAACAATCGATAAGGGGTCCAAAAGGATCCTTGGATCTACGACTCATGTTAATTAGAGACTTGGGAATTCGGGGATTATGACCATTTAACACCTTTTCACTCTCAAAGTAGGTCAACAACTAATTTGACCGTACCATATATATAACGGTCAAGAAAGATCTCAATGTTTCTTGGATTGATGATTCACATAACTTCGTTTTCAAAAGGCTAGTTACGGTTTAATGATAAAGTGGATCCCATGACAACGGATAGGAAACCAGTAGTTGTTGGTCAACCATATGGTTACTGTTTGGAAAGGTTACCATTGAAAGGATTTGAATGTTGTGAGGTTTCAACATCCCGGAGATCCAGACCTTCGAAGTCCTGAAGCTCAGAAGGCTTAGCTCCATTTTAGAGTAGTGCATGGTTCTAGGGTCCTGTTCATGTAGGGATTTGACAAGCCCATGAGGGCTACACTCTCATCTATTATATAAGATTTGGTTAAGGCCACATACTTGAGCCTTCGGTCACTAGGGAGTATGGTTTGAAGGAAGTTCCTTTCACTTCAAAAATAAAATCTTGTAACAAGACAATGGTAATTCTAAGGGATTGACAAGTTCATAGCTATCCCATAGAGTCTATCCCGACTCTGTATTTATAGGTTTGGTCCCTAGATAATTCCTTGAGGACTTTCCAACCAACACAGGGGTTAAATTCTTAAGCTCTGAAATTCATTTAAAACTCATTACTAACAATTCCCCTTCTCTAAATAGAGGTAGGAAAAAAACCATCTACAAAATATGATACTCAAGATTTGATTCCAATTTCCCAAGCCGCTAGACCATCAAAGCCAAAAATTATACCATTCAAACAAGGTAAAATAATTTTCCATCATCTAGATCAAGAGAAAAATGCATATTACAACAAAAAAACTAAGACAACATAAAAAATTAGAGTCACACTTATCTGAAATTGGAAAATTAGTTGGCAACTGCTGAAATGGGTTCTCTTTTCCACCCAACCATAGGCATAATTTTCTCTTTGTGTATTCCTCAACTAGCCACCCCCTAGCCAGATCATAATTCCATGAGATAGATGAAGTTTTCATTTTTTCTTAGCTACAACAAAGGACAAAGGTTACTCTCCTTTTCCCATAGGTCCCTGGAAGTTCAGTTTTCTATCCACCATGAAAGGGAGCTTATTGTCACTGCTCACTTAATCACTACATATTCGTTTATCAACTTGATTAGAAAACACTATCCAAGCACTCCTATACCCAGAACAACATATATTTCTTAGTTCTCCTCATGATTAGAGACCTTCACATGCTCTGCTTTCTCTCGACTGGTCTTTCGACCCCATTCGTGTCTATATTCTTCCCTATACCCAAGATTTTTCTTGAATTTTCTTTCCTTTCCCAACAATATTTCATGGGTCAGATCATGAATTTTCCATATGGGTACTCTGCCCATCTCCTCATTTATTCCTGAGGAAGACTTCCCAACTACCAACTTGATTGGTAATTAAATTTTCTAGGATAGAAGAATGTTCTAGGTCTGAGAAATTTATATCTAGTAGAATACTAGTCTGCTAGGGTCATCTCAACCATCATTGGTTCCCCTTACCATCCCCTCTCATGCATCATGATCCATACTAGCCACCTCCTTTCATCATTTATGCCACAATTTTCCATTTTTATTTAATAACATAAAATATATAGATATACAATACCTTTAATAACAAGGTTAATTGTCTTTTCCAAAATTATCATGACGGGTATGTCCACAGTATTTTATCAAACATAATTATATTTTCAATCTAGAGGAAACAAGGGTATTACATAGAAAATCATATTAACCCAATGGTATGATGTTTACATCCACTTTTTTATTGAGTCCATTCATGTTTATCGGGAAATCTTTAACCAACTCATTGATCTTTCTCTTAGCTCCTCTGGCTAATTGAACTAACCAAGATTTCTTATGCTTACTTTTTTGAAAGTGAAATCTTTCAACAATGTTAGAATTTACGTAACTATGGGTAGCTCCAGAATCAATCAAAATTTCTATAGGATGGTTGTCAATATTACCTTCCTCTTCAATCATGGGAGATTGATATTCAAATTGCTATTTGTCCAAGGATGCATATATCCTTGGCATGTTCCCTCCCATGTATTCCATTGTTTCAACCTCTTGAATGTTATGGAAAATCCTCATTATTTATGCTTTGTGAGGGTAGTCCCTATATAAGTGATTTCCCTCACATCCCCAACATTGTACATGCTACTAACTTGGCCTCTTCCCAAATGAATCTATAGTATGGTGTTCATTTTGGGTTGACTGACCTTGTTGATTTTCTTAGGAGTTGTTCCTGAAAAAGGGTGCTTAAAACCTTTCTACCTTTGATCCTTTTTACCCTTCATCTTGTCATTCCAATCCTTTTGGAAAAATGACCTTCCTTTGCTTTGTTCATAAAGATGCCTTGCTCTCCTTATGGCTTCCTTCAAAGTTTTGGGATTATCATATTGAATCTTGTCACTATAGAAGGATGATAACCCACTTAGAAACCTTTGGATTTTAACATTCTCATCCTTGATGAAGTCAACATACTTCAACAATTCAAAGAACCTATTTTCATATCCATCCACTATCATGGTTCTCAACTTGAGTTCAAAGAACTCTTTGATCTTCCTTTCATAGTAATGCTCAGACAAATATTTCTCTTGGAAATATCCTTTGAACTGCCTCCATGAGATCCTATTCTCATCAAGGTTCTTGGCTTGCTTAAGTTGATGCCACCACATGGATGCCTTTCCTTGCAAGTGGTAGGTGGAAATTCTAGCTTCTACCCAGGAGGGGTAATCATGCAACTAGAAATATTTCTTCATTTCCAATAGTGAGGCCTCAACGTCTTCTCCTTTCTTTTCCTCACCATTGAAAGTTGGCAGCTTGATTTTTGTAAGTTCACCTTGAAAGATGTTTGCCTAATTCCTTCTCTTTTTCCTCAGAAAAAGAGACAAACTTGGGCTTCTCCATGGCCCCAAAATTGCATGAGTTATTTTGGTAGATTTCCTTGGAGAATGATGGCGCCTACTCATGCTTCTTGATTTTCTATCATTTCCATGTTCATCCTTTTAGCTTTAGGATATAGATGTTGAAACTTGTCTAGCACTAGATGCTTTCTTGGTGTCAGAGTCCTTGTTTAATTTCTTATAAAACATGTTCATTATTTTAGGTATCTCTTCCTGAGCATTCATGATTCTTTCATTATCATCCTTGTAGCTCTGTACTTCCCTATGCAGACTTCTCATAGTTACATGCTCCTTTCTATCTCTTCTCCCATTTGACTATGTCTCAACATTCCCCATGTTGATATGTAGACCTATGATGTCTTCCTCATGGCTATAATATCCTTGAGTATCTTCCTAAGAGCTAAAGTTTCTTTCTATACCTCTAATTCTGCAAGAAATGTGCATGTAATATTTATTGTTAGAACATGCATAGCATAAAACATTTCATCCATCATAATACAAGTTATTTATTCATCATTTTATGAAGGACACATTACACCAACTCAAATTTTGATTCCCTTGAGGTATTCGTCTCTGAAAATACTTTCCAATGGCTAGAATCATGCCTCAATATGAGTTTTGAGTGGAAAGTTACAACATTGACATGCTGCAATTTCCACTCTTTTACTGCTACAAAAATCTATTTATTAATTTATGAGAAATTTCATTGCCCAATTCAAAATTATGGGTGGACATATGTCTTCTACTCCTCAATACCTTTCCAATGACCATTTGTTTGTTCAAATCCGAGCTTCAATATGAAAGTTATGGTCCTAAGAAATTTAGGTTGTTTTACCCAGTTACCCCCGTATGCTACAGGTGTCTTATTTTTAGGTACCCATAACCAAAATATGAATCCATTGTTGGATTCTATGGGTCATAATATTTCCATCGACTACACCTGTTCTCCAAACTGAATTCTTAGCAGTGATTTATGCACTCTGGAAGAAAAAATGTGAAAAAAGTTCACATTCCCTATTTTGGTTGTAACTTTCTCATACAAGCTTCATTTTACGAAACGTTTAGCTCATTAGATAGATCTCTCTATGTTATTTTATTTGATCCATAGAGGCAAGGTGTAACTTGGTACAATTTGTTCTCATGGGTTTTGACTAGATAAAAATGTTGGTTAGCTCCTCAAAATCGCCCTGCAAGTTAGTGACATTCAAAAAACACAAAAATTCACATAAAACTGATTATTTTACCACTATAACAACCCTTTAAATATGAGTCGTTAATATCAAATAAAGAGAAAAAAAACTATTGATATGAATCTATCGTCCATTGGTCATTGACACTTTCCTTTGGATGTGCACAACACATTTATCGATCCGTTGACGTGACCATCAACCATCAGCCCACTTCCTCGACAACCGATTTGCGCACAAATCTTAAATCGACCGATTCGACCACTGAGAATCGATGATCCTCGATGACTATCAAATACACCTTATCAAATTGGATGACCTGACCATTGGCCATTGACCATCAACCACTTTTGTTGGATGACATGGAAACTATTGACATGGCATGACACGTGGATGTTGATGTGGCATGACATGTCATCTTGAGGTGTCAACTCGAGTGACATGGCACGATGCATGGATGCTAACATGGCATGAAACATCATCATCCTTTTCCCTCCATCTTACATTGACCTATTCTATTTAATGACCAAATACTTTGTCAAACTCGACTGACCTCTGACAATCAACGTGTTGGTCATCAATGACTTCTATTGCCTGATTCGAAATACTTTGCCGAATTTGGCCAACCTCCAACCACCAACCCATCAACCATCAATGATTTCTATCAAAAATTGATAATGCTTCAATAGATTTGATGAACCCCCTAAGTTTCAACCATCATTGGTTATAGGTTTCTTATGGGCAAACCAAACTCTTCGCTCTTTTGGTTGACCTGACCATCGTTCATCGACAATTTCTCTTGGTGAACTTTAACACTTAGCAAATTTTTGACATTTCCCCAATTGATCTAGATCGTCGATATCATATGTTTCACAACCCCAAAATGAACCTTTGTCGTTGATTGTATCAACTTCATCCAACTCTTCCAACACCCATTCATCAACTGTTGGACATTGACATTTTCTCTTGGTGAGTTTCCAACACTTCCCTAAACTTGCCTATCTAACCATAGACCGTTGGAGAATTCTGTTGTCAAACTTTGCACTTGGAAAAATTTTGATCACATTCCAGGCAAATATGGACCATCGGTATCCTTAAAACTCCAAATGCCAAAAATGAATCTCAAATTTTGATTTGATCAACCTTCCAAAATGCCAAACCTTTATCAATTTTTAAATTTATCAAGGTGAATCTCAGCCATTGATCTTGAGATCAAACATAATCTCGACTGTCAATTCACCAAACTGCCTACAACTCTACATGAGGCCATTAAAATTGAATTTCATCCTTTCGATCTGCAACTTTACCTCTTGGCTACATGGAGCCTCTTAAACAATCTAGAGTCATATAAACTTGGATTTCACTCACAAAATTGGGGATTCCTCTATGTTCTTCTTCATTTTTCCCCAACCCATCATAGAAAAAATATGTAATAATGAATTTCACAAATTCACTCTAGTTTGAACCCATCCAAGTCCGGTGTTTGAACCAGATGCTCTGATACCATAATGTAATGTCACCCAACCCATTCGAGGGATATTACGGTGAAAAATACTCATAAAAATGAAATTCGTTCTAACTAAACTAATTCTTTTACAGTTAACTCATTTCTTGTAGCT
>JZKD02S2274403.1:246414-265681 GCA_000966675.3 Picea glauca
TTTGGCCATTTTTGCATAGTTTTGACCCTTTTGCTGTGCTGTGGAGTTAATCCTTGTGCCATGAATGACTGTTTTTCTGTGTTGACGATGCAGAGTTCTTGTCGCCCTGCGCGGATGAAATTTCAGTGATAACAACCTCTTTTCCCAAAAAAATGAAATTGAGAAAATTGTTCAAGAATTTCTCAACGCAGGTGTTATCCACCCTAGTACGAGCACCTAATCTTATCCTGTGGTCATGGTCCTTAATAAATAAGTTTCTTTGCACATGTTTCCTGACATATGCGCCCTCAAAAAACTCACCATTAAAGACAAATTTCCCATTCCTATCATTGATGAACTCTTGGATGAATTGAGTGGTGCCTAGTTCTTTACTAAACTTGATATTCATTTTGTCTACCACCAGATCCGTATGAAAGAGGCAGACATTCCTAATATTGCATTTAGAACTCATGAGGGCCACTATGAGTTTTTGGTTATGCCCTTTGTCTTCCGTAATGCTCCCTCCACTTTCCAAAGCCTCATGAATCATGTATTTTGTCCTTTTATCGGTCATTTTGTCTTAGTTTTCTTTGATCATATCCTCATATATAGTAAACATGGACAACCCATCATTCTCATGTGGATCGAGTTCTCCATCTACTCTTTCAGCACCAACTTTTCCTCAAACAATCTAAATTTTCTTTTGGCGCCTCAAAATTCAAGTACTTGGGTCATCTTGTTGGAAATTCCAGTGCCAGGGTGGATCCTAAAAAGATTGAAGCTATGTAATATTGGCCTTACCCAAATACTCTCAAAATATTGCATGGATTTCTAGGTTTAACAGGTTATTATTGCAAGTTTGTTAAGAATTATGGAAAGATTGCGACACCTCTGACTACTCTCCTTAAAAATAATTCTTTCACATGGACTCCAACAGCTACTCAGGATTTTCAAACCTTGAATATGGCCATGTGCACCACTCCATTCTTGGCCCTTCCTGATTTCACAAATACCTTTTTCCTGGAATGTGATGCTTCCGGGAAAGGAATTGGCATCATCCTTATGCAAGAGGGTCGGCCTTTGGTCTTTACCAACAAACAATTGTCAGAACAAAATTTGGGAAAGACAATCTATGAAAAGGAAATGTTTGCTATTTTGCATGCCGTAGATCTTTGGCACCTTTATCTATTTGGGAAATGATTCCAAATTAAGACAGATCATTAAATCCTCAAGTCTTTTTTGAAACAACACCTTTCCTCCCCAGAGAAACAAAAATGGGTGACTAAGATCTTTGGATATGATTATGAGATCATTTACAAGAAATGAAAAGACAATGTGGTTGCTGATGCACTTTCCAGAAAATATGAAGATGAAGGATCCCTTTTTTATCTCTCCTTCATTGTACCAGATTGGCTCCAAGTTGTTTGCCACGAATGGATACATGATCCCAAAAGTTAGCATATGATACAACAATTGTAGTCCATTTCTCCAGTCTCCCCAGGGTACACTTGGTTCAATGATGATATTCGATACAAATGCCATTTGTATTTAAGAAAACAGTCAAAACTTAAATCCACGGTACTTTTTGAGCTTCATGCTACACCCACCGTTGGGCACTCCGAGTTTACCAAAACCTATGACTGGGTCAAACGTTATTTTTTATGGGATGGTGTGAAACATGACATTCACAATTTTTTGGATGAATGTGAAGTGTGTAAACACAACAAGGGAGAAACAATCAAATCTCCTAGCACACTACAAATTCTTTCGATTCCACTTGCTATTTGGTGGGATATCTCTATGGATTTTATTGTAGGCTTACCTAAATCGAGAAATAAATCAATCATCATGGTGGTAGTTTATTGTCTTTCCAAGTATGCTCATTTATGTGCTCTTCAACACCCATTTACTGCATCCAATGTGGCTCAAATTTTCATGGATCAGGTCTTCAAGCTTCATGGCATGCCACATTATATTGTTTTTTATCGCAACCCAACTTTCACCAACAATTTTTGGAAAGAACTGTTCAAGCTCCAAGAAAACCAATTGCATCTTAGCACAACTTATCATCCCTAGATTGATGGTCAAACTGAAGTTGTCAACAAGTGTTTGGAAACATATTTGGGGTGTTTTTCATCAGAAAGGAAAAATTAGTGGGCTCAATGGTTACCACTAGATGAATGGTGGTACAACACTTCTTACCATACAAATACCTGCATGAATCGTTTTGAAGAGATATAGGGACAAACGCCACCTTCAATTCTCTCATATTTTCTAGGTGTCTCGAAGGTCTAGGTGGTTGACCAAACACTTACAGTTCGAGAGGCTACTCTCCTTACCCTCAAAGATAATTTGGTCATGGCCTAGAATCACATGAAGCAACAAGAAGATCAAGGTCACTCTGAACGTCAATTTGCAGAAGGGGATCAGGTGTTTCTTCGACTGCAACCTTACAAGAAAAATTCCCTCAAGGTTGACCATTTTCAGAAATTGGCACCCAAATTTTATGGTTCTTATATTTTGCTTAGGTGTGTGGGATAGGTGGCCTATCAGTTATCTTTTCCCAGTCATTCTAAGATCCATCCCATTTTTCATGTTTCTTGCTTAAAGAAGGTATTTGGAATTAAGTGCCAAACTCAAACCAACCTTCCCGAGTTGGATGAATAATTCTCCATTTGGCTACAACCACAAGTAGTTTTGGACCTCCATGAGTGTCGTCTACATCAACAAACCATCAAGGAAGTGTTAGTATAGTGGAAAGATATAACTCCAACAGATGCCACTTGGGAACCAACTACCATTCTACAACAATTTCCTCATCTCAATCCTTGAGGACAAGGCTATTTTTAAGGGGGACAACATGTTAGGGACCTAACCCCTCACGTAGGTAGAATAATATATTTCCATGTAATAAACGTCAATATTAATAAAGCCTATAAATAGGGAAGAATAATTCCAATGTAAGAAGACCTAATATAATCTTCTGCTTCTAGAAGGATCTTCCTCTAGATTTTTCTTTTGATAGACATACTTAGTATAAATATGAGTCAAGAGTATGAGAAGTTTTGTCTTGGATATTATTCTAATAGAGCTATGCTTTGTTGGAGGTTTCCCCCTCAAAGAGGCAAGTGAACATTTCTCTCAGTAATCAAAGTGCTCTTTATGGTGTTATTCTGGTATCATTTTGGTATTATTGTGGTGTTATTCTGGTTATATTGTTGTTCATCTACCATTTCTAGATAATTATTTTTTTTCTACTTGCTATTTATATATGGAATATAACATCTTTGATACCACATCCTTGGTTATTGTTTTAAACCATACATGGACTTTTTCATCTTGCATACCAACTCTTTCTTTCCCTTCACAACAAAGCCTTTTGGTTGTTTCATATAGATTTCTTCTTCCATATCCCAATGTATGAATGTTGTCTTCACATTCATATTTTCTACTTCAAAATCAAATACAACAACAACAGATAACAAAAATATTATAGAAGTTAACTTGGCAACATGAGAAAAAATATTACCAAAATCAATTCCCTCAACCTGGGAATAACCCTTTGCTACTAATCGAGATTTGTATTTATCCACTTTTCCTTCTGCATTCAACTTCTTTTTAAATGACCATTTGTTGCCAATGGGATTTCTTCCAATTGAAAACTCCACTAGATACCAAGCCTCATTGTTATCCAAGGTTGCCATTTCTTCATCCATGGCCTTTTTCCAGAGCTTTCCATCCTCTGAATCCACTACCTCCATGAGAGTTCTAGGGTCATCATCAATAACATACAATGCAAAATTTGAATGAAAATAAGATGGAGTATACCTTTCTAGTAGCCTTATTTCTCAAACTGATCTCCTTAATAATGGAGTATGAGGATCTTCTTCTTCTAATTCCTTTTCTTTTGTAGAGTCTGATTCATCATCCTTTAAATCAAACTCTATTTTCTCTAGTTCTTCCTTACTTGGTAGGAATTCATGTTTAACAAAATACTTCATTTCTCTAAATATCACATCTTGGCTATACACAACCTTCTTAGTTTCTGGGTTCCAAATCTTATAACCTTTGCGACCATCTTTATACCCAGTAAAGATACACTTTTAAACCTTCTTATGTAGCTTACTCCTATTTTCCTTTGGAACATGAACATAGGCCTCACAACCAAATACCTTGAGATGTGTGACATAATGTTTCTTACCANAAACAAGTATTCATGATACGAAACCCTACTTTGTGGGTTCTAGCAATTAAAAGTTTGGGCTTACATATTTTAATGGTGGAAGCTTGCAAAAGCGAGAGAATGTTTTAGCTGAAACATCACACTCAAATTGTAGTTTATTCCATGTTCCACATTTTGAGTTTCATCCTCAACTAATCCACGTCACCAAAATGTGCGAAGATTTTATCATCTCAATGAAAATTTCATGACACGATAGATAAGAAAATTTGATAGCATAGGGTTCACAGTGGAAATTTTAGCTATAATGAAAAACTCCATCAAATGTGCTTCTAGTGTGAAGATATTATCATCTCAATGAAATTTTTGTGACACAATACAGAAGAAAATTTGATAGTATAAGGGTTCGTAGTGGAAATTTGAGCTATAATGACAAAATCCATTGAATGTGCTTCTAGAAGCACATAGAAACATGGAAAATACTTTCCTAATCCCACCCACTTATGGTAGAGAATTCTCATCATCATTATTACACATATCCTTCATTTGTACAACCCACTCTTTCCCAAACACCACAGGTTCTACCATAAGACTATTGATGGTAATATGATATAGTGTTACTTGAGATCTACATAGAAAGAGGAGTGTGAAGCCCCTTGTCATGGAGGCCAAAATCCAACGTGCTAAGCAACATTGAATGCTACTACAGGTTCCACCATAAGACTAGTGATGGTAATCTAGAATTACTCGAGCTCTGCAGAGAAAGAGTGTGAAGCTCCTTATCATGACGACCAATATCTAGTCATGGCAACCAATATCTAGTGTGCTAAACAACATTTAATGTTGCGATAGGTGATTTATAGGTAGTCATATCTCAACTACTTTCAATACTACTTAGCATGATGGATATTTCTATCCTCCTATGACATATCCTATGGAAGGGAACAAGGTCGAGTGATGGTAGGAAGATGATTTCAATACTTGCACAATGTTATGAGCATCCACCTCATGAACAACAATAACCTCAACTACTTAGTTGAAAATGTTTTCTCTCCATAATCAACCAATTCATAAAGAAGAAAAGTCCATCACTAAGAGAAGCATCGCATCTTACCATAATGGAATCCCTAGAGACTTGAGGTTGTGTTCCATGATTCTTAATACCCTGATCATCAACCAAATTGAAAACCACCGCAACTAAAGTCTCCATGTTGATATCTTGTTCAACTACATAGAAGAGAGCTGTTGACGGGCATTTATGACACACCATCAACTGGAAGGGAATATTTTGACCCGATGTTGTCTAAATAACCCAAGCCATTTGGAATAACTACCCCTGACGGGTTTAACGACGTTGTTAGATGATAAATGGATATAATCTAAACTACAAAAAGAAAACAACTAACTATGCATTAACGAAGATCTACTATATACATTCACTATTCTCACTTTTATATACAACATATTAAAAAAAACAGGTGCAAGATTTACGAGAAACCTTGTAAACTAAGGTTGTACAAGAGAACCAAATCTTAGGAAAAAATAAATAGATCTAGAACATACTACTAATCTAATTTTAACCTTGAAACTTAAAAAAAAGGAAAATAAATGAATGCAAATAATAATTTTTTCACTTTAATAAACAAAGTATTTAAACTTAAATGTTAATTTACATTCACAAAATAAAAATCAAAACAAATAAAAAATCATTAACCTATGATTGACCAGTATTTAAAGAGAACTTTTGGTTGTGCTTTCCTGTATAATGCTGCTCCAACAACCTGTCTGTTAAGAGAAATCTATAGTAGAAGGTTGTGTAATTCTAAGATTGTGACAATGTCAGGATGAAAATCACTTTGACTAACAATTTAAATCTTATTTAAAATGTAGAAAGAACAAATTTAAAATCACGATCGTTAGTGAAGATATAATAGACTAATCGACAATAAGAAAAATATTAATTGAACAATTATATCTTTACAAATCTGAATTTAAAAAATAAACTCAATATAATACAAGATTTGTATCAAAATAATACAATCACCAAGACCAAGATAATTGGGATAATAGACTCTTAAAGATTGCCAAAATTAATACATAAATGATAGCAATTAATAATGTATTGATAAAACAAACTAAAGCTAATTTAAATCAATACATAATAAATTACTCAAAGAATATGAACCATAATCAAAAGATATTATAATTAAAACAAAACCCTTTTACTCACAGGACAAAAGCCATTAAAAAATCTAGAATTTCACATTCTTCTTCGAAAATACTGGTCCATTCTCCCAAAAATTCCAACCATCCATTACTCCTTTTGAAAAGAAAATGTTTACAAAATAAATAATATACAAAAGAAAGGATAAAAATCCTCCTCTGAATTTCTTGGATCTCTCTCCCGTGGCTCTGAACGTTCTCATATATTTATGCAATAAATGAATAGTCTGGGCATCACTAACAATTTCCGCCACCTGAAATTTTCCTCAGAAAGACCAATCTCTCAAATTGCGCGTTTTTGGGAAAAAATTTTGCGAGTAAGCTAAATGGGTCCATTCTGCAGATGAATTTTCATATGTTTCGTGAGATTCCTCATGGTTTGGCTAAAATCATTCCCAAAAAATCGTATGTCTGTTCTTGAATGCATTTCCAAATATTATCTATTGTTGCTCAAATTATTTGTAGCGATCCAATGTTATTTTTGGATCAATTATCTTGAATGTATTTAGATAAGAAAATCAAGGCATGATTAGATCCATACCAAATATCTGATAATAGAAACCTGTGAAACAAAAATAAACCAATTTAATAACTTAAATATAAAAATTGTGAATAAAACAAAATCTATAACAATAAAAATTAAAATGAATTTAAACTAAAAGCTAACTATAAGTTGTAAACAAAATTGGTTATATTTTCCTCTCAAATATGATATTAAAATTCTAGAAGCTTCAAGTTGATGGAGAGGAGAAAAATATTAATTTTGGGTTTCCACAAAATCAAGCAAATGATAGATAATTCTTTTTTTATTTTTTATTTATTTTGAAATGAGATGCAAAATGATAAAATAATTTAATTAATTAGACCTACCAAATGATTTTGTGAAAATGAGAAACCAACCAAGATATTATTTGATGAAGTATTGAACCCATTATTTAGAATAGTCAAACTTGCTAATGAGCAAAAGACGAAAACATAATCATAATTTAAACAAAAGTAAATAATTGATAAAAAATAATGTTTTCGTTTAAATTAAGATTTATATGCTCGTCTCTCCTTCATTCAAATTTGATCAAATGTGAAAAAAAGTCATAGAAAAGATGTGTCACAATAAACTTTCTTCCTGTAAAATGTAACATCCCACTCTTGCGCGCATTGAGCAAACTTATTCTTTGAGGACACTTGCTTGCAAGTGATCCAGATTATTATACTATTGGCCGTTTGATTATGATTATGAGGCATTTTGGATATGATAATATGTTAATTTGTGTATTTACATAAACAAGTGCTATTGACTGGGTTCTCCTGAGTGTGGAGGACCTTGGACCTCGAGGATGTAGAGGCATCAATGAAACCCCTTGGAATTTGGATCGAGTCAGGGAGTTGACTATTGGGGTTTGATTGTTGTTGATATGACATATGTACATCTGATTAGATGTTTTAATGATTTATTATTATTACTAACGTGATTTTTTGATGATGTAGGATGATGATATCTTTCTGACCAGAATCACATGTGGAGTAGAGGGGTCATGCATGAAAACTAGAGACTTTGAGGGAGAGGTGTGGACAAAATCCTTGCCACAATTTAGTAGCACTCCCGTCATGGATTGAACTATAGGCTAACGATTGCCTAGTTCGAGAAGACCCACGATGTCGTGAGGGTAGACTGCGACATTTTCTCATAATGATTCTAATGGGCGCACAATAAGGAAGGGGTATTATTCCTTATAGGCCCTTAGTCTCCCACAAGATCACCTAGAAGAGTATTGACTCCATTGGATTTTGATGTCTACCAAGTCAGTCAAGAGGCGAGTGGCACCCTTGGAGCACATAGTGTGTCCTGAAGGGCACGTCGTGCAAGGAAAATATAAAGAGGCGAGTGGCACCCTTGGAACACGTAGTGCATCCTAAAGGGCATGTCATGCAAGGAAAACAGAAAGAGTCGAGTGGTAACCTTGGGGCACGGATTACGTTCTGAAGGGCGCACCGCACAAGGAAAATAGACAATGGAGAGTGGCACCCTTGGAGCACTTAGTGTGTCCTGAAGGGCACATCGCATTTTCAACTAGTAAGTGATAAAACCTAGACAACCCTAGATCGAATAATGTGATAAGTAAGATTTAAAAAATTTCCATATTAAAAATGTCGCCCAACTTAGTGAAATAAAAATCTAGGTCTAAGTGACACTTTTGGTAAAAAATAATAATCATAATTAAACATGTGACGGGAAGGGGGTAATAAATTCATTTAATTTATTAAAATCAAATTATTTTGGGGGATTAAAATTTTAAAACAGATTGATTATTTTTCTACATATGCTAATTAAAATTTATTAAGTAAAAAGAAAAAGGGGTAAAAGGGTGATTTTTCTACACTTACTAATTTGAGTTTTAGTTAAAAAGGGAAAAGAGGGAAACTAAAAAAAAAAAAAGAAACTAAGGGAAAAAGGGGAAACATAAAGAAAAAGGGAAGTATAAGGAAAAAGCTAAATGTATGACATAGTAAGGAATCTTGCCTTTAAGAACTTTCTAATTATGAACTCAACTAGGAATTTAGTAAAGGCGCAAGTCATTTAAAATGTGTAAGGGAATATTGGGACACCAAGGAGTGTTTTTAGGAATGCTTTTGGTGGGTGAGGGAAAGGAGTAATTAAATAATTAATGAAATTAATTTCTGGTGCAACTACGGGGGATGGGTGACATGTGTACGGGGGAGGTTTTCTTGAATTAAATTAATGGAAAATAAATTAAATAGGAATTTGGGAAATAAATCACTTAGAAACTCTATAAAAAGGATGGAGGAGGAGGAGAATGGATCTGATCTTTTATGTGTAATGTTACGCTACAAAATTTTTGTCTTGACTGACTTATCTTGTGGGAGTTGGGATACCGAACTCAAGTAACGAGTGGTAGATTGACCTGGCGAGGTGAGTTGGGTGCTATATGTTCTCGATTATAATGTGTGTGGCCCCTTTGTGGCTTGGGGCGCTCAAGGGGAAGAAGAGTACCCTTAGCGTTGGCTGGGAGGTACCGGTGAAGTCCCATTGGTCGACAAACGAGAGCTGGACGGATCGTGCACAAGACAACGACCTGGAGCTATCACCTTGGGCTATGGTACACATGTATTTATGTTGAATGGTAGATTAATATTGTTCTTGTGATTTCATTTCTATACTTCTATTATGAAAAGAATGTGTTTTACTCAACGTTTTTAATTGAGAAATTAATATACTCATAGCTCTACGCTCGCTGCTTTTGAATTGATTTCCTTGGAAACCCTATCCCCAATTATTGTGACTATTCTGTTTTGTTTTATTGATTATTATGAATACATTGTGATTTATCTTCCGTCCTTATCCCTATATCATCAGTCCATGCCTGAGAAGTTGGTTAAGAGCTGTATTGACAGTGGTCACTTCAGTGTTAATAGACCTATAGATTCTAATGCCCTGCTTTTCCGTGCATGGATGATGAGAGAAGGATAATTTTTCCCAACCAATTACCTTACTTATCTCTGTGTCATGTTGATTAAAAATTCGATTTTATATGTGTTTTAATTTTTGAATCTTGGATATACCCCTGAGACTTGAATGCCAAACTCTGCACTTTCTTGTGATTGTTTACTTCTATGTTTTCTGGTGGTTGTTTTCTTCTGCTTTTTCTAGTGATGGATTGTCTTTGAGTTTTTTAAGTCTTTACTCAGCCTTTGCACAATAGATTCACCATGATTCTAATGTATTATTACCCATATTTTATCTTTATGACCTTGTGGCCCTTCCCCACTGTGATTTACTTGGCAACTAATTCATTTTCAATTAGCATTTGATTTCGTTTTTACATAGAAGTTGCCTTCATTTTTACCCAATTTATTACCAGGCGGTTGTACTCTTTTGGGATGCGTTTTACTTAGCTCAAATAGTTTTCCCCAAATATTTACAGAGCAAATCATTTAAATGTAATTTTTGTAAACAAAGGAAATAATTAATGTAATTTTTATAGAGTTATTACAGTGAATTAGGTACAACAAGTCTGTACCTTGACGTAAATCTTTGCCAGCGAATTTCATTTTGTGTCACCTTTGCATTTTTTTTATCTCTGTGTTACTATGGTCTCTGCATTTTTATCACCTCCACATGTTAATGACCTTATCATTTGTTCTCTATGTTTTTAATAACCTCTATGTTTTAATGAGTTGTCTATTCATTTGTTTCTCCTACGTTTTGGATGACGATACAGGTGTTTTGATGTAATGATCCTCTGTGATTTAATGAAAAGATCCTTTGCATTTTAATGAAAGGATTCTCTTCATTTTGATGCAATGATTCCTGTAGTTTTAATAAAAGTTTCTCTGCGTTTTTAATGACCTCTATGAAATATCTATGTACTTAATGACCTCTTCATTTTTATTCAATGATTCTCAGAGTTTTAATGAAAGATTCTCCACATTTTTAATGACCTTTGCGAAATCTCTATGTAATTAATGACCTTTGCATTTTTTATGTAATGATTCCCGGAGTTTTAATGAAAGATTCTCTGCATTTTTAATGACCTCTACGGAATCTCTATGTATGTAATGACCTCTGCGTTTTTAATATATAATCGCATTATAATTGCGTTAATGTGTATATATATATTCTGCTAACGAGAATAAATTTACCTCATCATTTAATTTTAATAGACCACATATTGAACTCTGGTAACTTTCAGTGGATACCATGGCCTTTATTAGTAAATAGTAATGTGGACTGCTGAGATCAAGATTTATATTCATTCCTTGTTAATTTCCTTTAGATTGTTAAACCTGTGTAAAGACAACGAATTAACTGATGGTTTAAATTGGTACAACGCTTAAAGGACAACGAATCCTATGGTTGAAGACAACACTTTAATTAACCGCAATGATTTGATTATAATTTAATCTGAATGGCTAAAGAGAGAATTACTTACCACTAAGTTTTGAATTCATTTAAAAAGCATTCGACTTGTTTGACTGCGATTATGTTATGTATTTACTTCGATGTATTGTTATGTGAATAATATGTTGGTTTCAGTTGCACTAAAACATTTATATTCGAGATATAGTTCAATTTCATTTAGGGAATTCATAAGGTAGGGAATTCCTAAGATAGCCTTATGGTTTTAGTTTTAATTAGTGACATAAGAAAACGAATCCATGATTTTAGTATCATTGATGAGATATTGATTTAATTTGAGTAAGGCATTACCCCTCAATTGGATTAAACAACATCTTTTTCATTTAGATCATTGGTATAAATATGTTAAACGCGTTGATCACCTATAATGGTTTTGCCTTATTATAATCGTAATTGTTCATTATTAAGTACTGAGATTATTTCCTTATAGCAGCCTTAAACATTCTCCTAACAAAGGAATGCGAATAGGACCTATTGATTTATTGATTGTATTTTTGTAAGGTGTTGCACTACTGAATTTTTGTGGGGACGAAGGGTTGGAAGTAGTCTAGCTATGCATGGGTCCATAGTGCACCCATTGCACTCTAGCCCTATGATTCCTGATGAGAGGATCATTGCGCACCCTCATGGATAGAGGTGAGTGACAACTTGGCTGGAGTCTATGCTTCCTGATGTGGGCATTCATTCATTGTAGTTGATGTTGGTGCTGGATTGTAACGCCTTAATGTGGTTGGGTTGTGCACCTTGAGGTTTCTAGTTACTGGTCATAGAGCCTATTGTGTTAGGGTTGCTTATGTTGTCCCTTATCTTGTAGGCATTGTCGTGTTTGTGTCGGGTTGGTAGTCATTTCTATCTGTCTTGATTTTCGTAGGTTTTGCCCAGTTCCTCAATGTGCTAGTGCATTGAGTCGTTGTGGTATGTTCTCTAATCTACATGCATGGTGTTCATCCCCAAGTTGTGTGGTTTAATTGTTGTCATCATTACCTTCCTGCCTAGAAACTAAAAAAAAAAAAAATGCACTTTTTTCTTCGCTTGTAGTCGTAACGGTTGAGGGCTTTACATATGGTATCAGAGGGGGTTTAACCCTACGACTGTGGATTGCCAGGATTTCCATTGTAGTAAAACCTTGAGTGCTAACCTATCACTAATTAAAACCTTAACGTATCCATGCGAAGATCTCAATTAGAGGACACCACAGAGGTTCACGATGTGGTGTTGTGGAAAGCAGTGCGATGCCTCCAGAGGTGCCCACACCATTAGAGTCTAACCCCCAAGATGAAGAAAAGGTCCTTGGGATGGATTCGATTGTTGTAAGGGGTGATAATGGTATAAAAAGGTCATTCAATAGATTTTTGGAGGCCTTGATTCACCATCTGTACTGAGATGAGGCTAGGGTGCTTGTACCCCTGAGGGTCCACAACACACCCAACCAATACCATTAGTATTCACCGCGAACTTGAGAAGGTCAAATTTCCCAAGTTCTTTGGTGCCTTGGACGATGCAGCCACCAAGGCATGGTGGGAGAATATGGTGATATACTTTGTGCTTCGTGAATATACTCTCAACAAGAAGGTCTGCATGGCAGTATTCAAATGAAAGGGAGCACTCTTATATGGTGGAAGATGCCCCTGTTGCATTTGAACATGGTCATCGAAGACATGTCATGGGAACTATTTGAGGGACGGTTATAGGAGTGGTATCTTTCTGAGGAATTCATTGAGTGACAAGTCAATGAGTTCAACGCCTTGTGATAGTGTGACTGCATGATGACCAAGCACGAGGCCCATTTTTGGAGTTGCTTCGATATGCTCTGCACCAAATTACCAAGAAAATTAAGGTCAATGAGTTCGTGTTGGGCCTTAATGTTATAATTCAACTTATAGTTTGGGTACCAGGAATATTGGACTGAAGAAAGTGTGATGGATTGTGGGGAGCCACATTACTAGCATGACTGCCTAGAGGAGAAGACTAGGGAATCTGGATCAGTCAGACCCACTACCGTGGGAGATTTGGGCAAGGCCCATAAGATTCATACCACAGTGAATAACCGCCAGGAAGAGCACCAGTCGACTGTGCTCGATATGTCAGGTACCGTCGCTGACCAGACCCTTAGTATTTTGATATATCTTGGTGCTACCGAGAGTTTCACTTCTGGTGCAGTTCTAAAAAGGGTTAAGGTAAAGGCATTCAAACATGATGAGTTTATATTTTTAGAGATGGCTTCGAGATATAAATAGAAGGTTGGAGGAAAGGTTATAGGCCATACCCTTAACCTGGGAGAATTTTTCACCAGGGCCAACCTGTATGTCACGATCTTAGGATCTTATTACATTGTGATCGGTATGAATTGGTTGGAATCGCATGAGGCGATACTCAACTGTAAGATGAAATAGTTGAGCTTGGTCAATGCTGAGGGATAGAGACACATGATTGTAGGTTGGAACCAGGGAGTTTCCCTGAGGTTCATCTCTTCCTTGCAGCTACAAAAGAGCATGTTCAAGGGGTGTAAGCCTTATGCAATCCTTGCGTTAAATGAAAAGGGAGTAGCGAAAGGTCTAGAACACCTTCCGGTGGTGAGAGAGTTTGAAGATGTCTTCCCAGAAGAGTTACCTAGGAGGCCTCTCTAGAGGGAATTGGAGTTTACCATAGACCTAAAATTAGAGACTGAACCGATAGAAAGAATTCCTTATCGTATGTCAATCCCATAGTTATAGGAGTTGAGAATGAAACTAAAGGAGTTGTTGGACCTGGGACTGATACGTCCTAGTGTGTCACCATGGGCTGCGCCTATTTTTTTTCATATGAAAGAAGGATGGGTCATGGAGACTCTACATTGATTATCATCAATTGAACAAGGCGATGATCAAGAATCAATATCCATTGCCAAGGATTGATGATCTATTTGATCAGATGAAGTTTGCGACCGTGTTTTCAAATATTGACTTGAGATCAAGGCATCACTAGTTACAGATCAAGGAGTATGACGTCCCTAAGACTTCCTTTAAGATGAGGTTTGGACATTACAATTTTACTATTTTATCGTGGACCGACGAACGCCCCAGGGGTATTTATGAGTTTGATGAACGAGGTGTTCCATGAGTACTTGGAGAAGTTCGTCCATGTATTCATTGACAATATTTTTGATTTACTCTCAGACGATAGAGGAGCATGACGACCACTTGTGCTTGGTACTATAGTGTCTGTGAGAGAGCAAATTGTATTTGAATTTGTCTAAATGCTCATTTTATCAATCGAAGATTCACTACTTAGGGCATGTCATCTTTTGCAAAGGTATCGTCATGGATCTAACAAAGGTCGAGGCTATTATGGAATGGCCTATGCCGAGGAATGTCCTAGAAGTGCGTAGCTTCATGGGTTTAGCAAGATACTATTGACGGTTAGATGAGGCATTTTTGAGGATAACAAATCCGATCACATAATTGCAAAAGAAGAATACGAAGTTTGTTTGGACCGAGAAATGTGCGGAATCCTTTCGGAGGCTCAAAGGGATGTTGACAAAAACACCGATACTAAAGGTCCCTGACATGGATGCAGACTTTTTGGTATGAAATGACGCATCCAAGGAAGGCTTAGGTAGAAACTTGATGCAAGATGATCGAGTGATCGCTTACATCTCGAGGAAGTTGAGAAGGCATGAGGATAATTTTGCGACGGAAGATTTGGAGTTGTTATCCATTGTAGATTCCTTGAAGGGTTGGAGACACTTCCTTATTGGATGGAAATTTTGAACTAAAAAAAAACCACTGTGGAATGCAACACATCTTTACACAAAGTGACCTAAACGCGCGACAATGACGTTGGTCATAATTGCTTAGTGAGTACAATTTTGAAATTACTTACATAAAGGGAACATTGAATTGAGTGGCAGATGCATTGAGTTGGATACCATGCATATTTTCGGTATTGGCTCTTCAGACGAATCTAAATGAAAGGATTATAACTGTACAATGCGACGATGAATGGTACAAAGAGGTCAAGGATATTACCGGACAAAACACAATGATGGTACCAAGATTTGAAGGATTTACGTTTGACGACGATGGATTATTGAGATTTAGAAATCAAATTTACGTACCACCGAATGATGAGTTGAGGAGTTGATACTAAAAAAGGCTCACAGAGCAGTGTACATGGCTCACCTAGGAGTCACGAAGATGAGGGTGGACATTAAAATCTTATTCTTCTGGAAAAGAATGAAGGTAGATATAGTCAACTATGTGGCCAGATGTCTAGAGTGTCAGCAGGTGAAGGTTGAACATAGACATCTAGTAGGATTACTATTGCCTCACGCTATTTCAGAATCGAAACGGGAGGTCATTTCGATGGATTTTATTGTTGGATTGCCATTGACGACAAGGCGACACAACTTGATTTTTGTGGTAGTTGACACTTTGATGAAGAGTTCTCATTTTATTCATGTGCATATGACGTATCAGGCACCTGACATAGCTAGGTTTTTCATCAATGATATTGTGAGGCTACATGGCAAGCCTAAAAGTATTATATCCGATCAAGGATCGATGTTTACTGGATGATATTGGGACTAGTTCCAAGAGGCCTTGGGAATCCAACTTAAGTTTAGTACTGTGTATCACCTAGAGATAGACAGGAATATTGAATGAACAAACCAAGTCTTGGAAGACATGTTGCACATGTATGCGATGGACCAACATAAGCATTGGGAATAATTCTTTCCACTCATATAATTCACACATAACAATAGTTACCAAAGCACCATTAAGATGGTGCCCTTCTAGTTTCTTTATGGGAGACTCTATCAGATGCCTTTGATTTGGGATCAACTTGAGGATAGGGTCTTGGTGGGACCAGAAGCGATCCACTAAATGGAAGATCAAATGCACACAATAAGACAAAGGAACAAAGAAGTGCAAGATTGGCAAAAGAGTTATGCCGATGTGCACCATGTCGACCGTCGTTACGAAGTTGGCGATCAAGTCTTCTTGTGGGTAAAACCGCATAAGAGTTTGATCAAGTTTGGAAATGGTGATAAAATATCTCCTAGTTTTGTGGGACCTTTCGAGATTGCGGAGAAGAAGGATTTTGTGGCCTATCAAATAGCCTTTCCTGATTCTTTGAGGCATATGCACGATGTTTTTCACGTACTTGTTTTGAGACATTATATTGGTGATCCTACACATGTTTTGACCTGAGTTCTTTGTAGGTATCTGATGAGGGTCTACTCACGACTAAGGCGATCTGCATCTTGGATCATTTCATTTGAAAACTACGATGTTGAGCAGTAGATCAGGTCAAGGTCCAGTGGGACAACTATAGTCCATGCTCGACGACCTGGGAGGACACATATGATATGTGCCAACAATTTCCATTTATGTTTGATAGATAGACTTATGATACTGTGATACACTTTATTTTGGAACCTATATACTGTGAAACTTTGAGATGAATTTTAGACCAAGAGGTGGTGTATGTAACATCCCGTTCTTGCGCGCACTGAGAAAACTTATTCTTTGAGAACACTTGCTTGAAAGTGATCCAGATTATTATACTATTGGTCATTTGATTATAATTATGAGGCATTATGCATATGATGATATGTTAATTTGTGTATTTACATAGACAAGTGCTATTGAATGGGTTCTTCTGAATGTGCAGGACCTTGGACCTCGAGGATGCAGAGGCATCGATTAAACCCCTTGGACTCTGGATCGATTCAGGGAGTGGACTATTGGGGTTTGATTGTTGTTGATATGACATATGTACATCTGATTAGATGTTATGATGATTGATTATTATTACTGACATGAATTTTTGATGATACAGGCTGACGATAGCTTGCCAACCAGACTCACATGTGGAGTAGAGGGGTCATGCACGAAAACCAAAGACTTTGAGGGAGAGGTGTGGATAGTAGCCCTGCCTCCCGCCGTGGCTTGAACTATAGGCTAACGATTGCCTAGTTTGAGAAGACCCACGATGTCATGAGGGAAGACTGTGATAGTCACTCATGATGATTTTAAGGGGCATGAAATAAGGCAGGGGACTTATTCTTTAGAGGCCCTTAGTCTCCCACAAGATCACCTAGAGGATTATTGACTCTAGGTGTTTTTGATGTCTACCAAGTCAGTCAAGAGGCGAGTGGAACCCTTGGAGCACGTAGTGGGTTCGGAAGGGTACGTCGTGCAAGGAAAATGGAAAGAGGTGAGTAGCACCCTTGGAGCATGAAGTGCGTCCTGAAGGTGTTAGCGATATTTCTTGTAGAGGGGATTAGATAGCAAAAGAAGGGGTTAAAAACCCATTTGTCCCAAGTTTTGGGCGATAATGCGCCCATGGTAAACAACACGCAAGATCGAGTGGTCCAGATTCACGCACCCGTATCAATGATGCGCATTGGATTCCGGACCCCCCTTGCCTTTCTACCTCTAAGCGGGGGGGGGTCCGGAATCGGGGGTGCACCTCTCCAACGGTTTAGATCAGCGCGCCCAGATCAACGGCGATGAAGACCATTCCGGACCCCCTCCGCATTTCTACCTTTAAGAGGAGGGGGGGGTTCGGAATTCCATATGCATCTTTCCGACGGCCACGATCAAGGCGCCCGGATCAATGGCGTTCGTACAACCCCGCCCTTCTCAGTCACCTGGTGTTTAACCAGTGTGGGCCCTCCTCCCGTCATTTCACCTTCCCTTCCACCTTTCCCTTGCTGCCGTGTGTCACCAATTCAGCTCCTCCTCTCTGGTCCGTGTGGTCTTACCTTCTTCTCACCACCCACTTGTCCCTTCCCACGTGTCCTGCTCCTTTCCATGTCAGCCTCTCACCCATAGGCAAATTCATTCCTCCCACCTTCCTCTCTTTCACCTGATGTCTTCCGCCGCCAATCGTTCCCCCATCATCCTTCTCTCATCTCGCCACATCTTCCACGCCCTTATAGCTCGGTGCCACCATCCTCGTCATGCACCGTGTCCTCCACGCTGGCCTCCATGCCTGACCTTCAAGCTATTCGGTTATTCTAGGTGGCAGCGTGAGAAGTCATCCATATCCCGAAGTGCTAAGTTGGCTGGGTCGTTCTCAATCCTAAGAAGCAGTTATTGAAGTAGTTGGTGGTGGTTAGATATCGCCTCCGCCTTTATGGGAGAGCACGACCATGAATTTAAGGCACGTCGATTCACCGTTGGAACTGTCAAACAATTAAGATTGCGTCTGACATAAGTTGCATGATCTTTCAGATGTTGACTGTCAGAATCCATGCAGACGCAAAGCTTTCAATGCATTTTCTTGGTTCCGCTGTTGTTGTTGTGTTGAGTATATGTAGGCATTTTTTCCATTTTTGTATCTATCGATGGTAGAGCTAAGCTCCCGACTGTAAAGTTTCAGCAAATACTCTAGTTTCCTGGTTATGCCTCTGTGTTTGAGACTTCTTGCTTTATAACAAACAGTTCTCCTTTTTCCATCTTTGTTTCATCTCATGCCGGAGTGTTCACAGTCAAATGATTCGTGTGGATTGCTACATTTGTGTCGTGATAAAGGATTTGTCGCGACATTTATGTATTCTCTGGTTCTCTGCGTTTGAATATAAAGTGACTTTGTGTTCGAATGCTTTCTCCTCCTGTCTGTTATGAACATGATGTTTATTATAGACTGTTGCACCCTTCTTACATAAGTCTTCCACCTGCTCACCCTTTTACTACGACCCACTGTTTGGATTTTATCAGTACCTCACTCTTTCATGCATGCCTGGTCTAGTTTCTGAGTTGACATGATGCTATTTTGAGTTTTCCTCCATTTGATCACCCTTTAAACAAATCGTGACATTCAACTGATGGGCGTCGGGCTCTGCTCCTGCAAGCAATCCAGGAGTGACCTCCGTCGCCAACATTTCTGGTGCCGTTGCCGGGGACGATGTTGAATATATTACCTGGGATTGAACGACAAAGATCAACTAATTTCTGAAG
>JZKD02S2274403.1:267951-310334 GCA_000966675.3 Picea glauca
AATTCCAAAGCCTACATCTTCTTTCAATTTCGAGCATGAAATTCAAAAGATCAGAATCCCTGTGCCCCTCACTGAGTTAATCAAACATGGGGAATTCAAAAAATGCTTCTCCGACTTGTTGAAATCTGAAGCCTCTAGCCCTTCCACAGACTTCATAAGCCTCCAAGATGAAAGGCCTGCAATGGTCCTAGGTCCCATGGTAGAAGACAGATATGATTCATCCCCTCCCTTCTACACCTCCCTGAACATACATGACAAAGTGCTGCATAATTTCTTAATGGATTCAGGGGCCTCCCACAAACTCATGCCCAAATCCATCATGGAAGAGCTAGGATTAGAAGTCACCAGAGCCTATCATGACCTCTATTCCTTTGACTCCAGGAGGGTACAATGTTTGGGAGTCATCAAGGACCTGGTAGTTTCCTTGTTTCAGCTACCCATGAAGAGTATGATCATGGATATTGTGGTGGCTGATGTTCCCCCCAAGTTTGGCATGTTGTTGTCAAGGTCTTGGATTAAGAGACTTGGAGGGACGCTGCAAATGGACCTCACATATGCCACCATCCCGGTCTTTGGGGGGCAACATAGGAGATTATACAAAGAAGCTCAGATAGCCTACATAGTCAGTGACGAAGAAAACCCCACTAATCATCCTGTCTACGACTTAGACACTGACTTAGGATCTAGCTTATTGCAGGTCACTGATGAACCTGAGACCCCTTTACAGATCAGAAAGCAGCTCAATCTTAATCAGGGGATGCCTCCTCCAAAAACCTCTATTTGGAAGATGTTCTTTGATGGAGCTTCTTCCAGTATAGGTGCAGGTGTCGGAGTGGTATTCAAATCTCCTTCTCAGGAAACCATATCACTGTCATACAAGCTAGAATTTGAAGTTACCAATAATGTTGAAGAATATGAAGCTCTGGTTCTGGGATTAAGGGCTGCAAAAGAAATGGGAATTAGGGAAATGGCTGTGTTCGGGGATGCAGAATTAATTATCCAACATGTAAAAAACGTCTATCAGACCAAGCACCCTCGCCTCAAGAATTACAGGAACGAGGTATGGGATCTAATTGATAGTTTCTTCCTGGCTTTCAATATCTCTTTCATTCCAAGGGAAGAAAATGATCCAGCCGATTTTCAAGCCTTCTCAGCTAGTTTGTTCGAAGCTCCTGCGCTGCCCACTGACAGATCAGAGGTGGAGATAAGATACAGACCCTCTGTATCGGACAATGTCAAACATTGGAAGGTGTTTGAGGATGATCAGGAGATTGAGAAATTCCTCCAATCCATCGATGACTTCTCTGCATTGCATATAGATGAGGACCCTGACGAGGAACCTGGCCACCACCCTGGTGAGTTTTTGAATAAATTTGTTGATCATCAGATTATTCAACTGCTGAGCAATCATATACCAAGAGGTCTAATCCCGTTAGAAAGATTGTTCGATGAGAATGATGTGGCGATAAAGGGAAGAATTTCAGGAGATGATACTGATACGACTGAGTGCAACATAGGCACATCAGAGGAGCCCAAGTTGGTCAAGCTGTCAAAGAGCCTGACTGAGGAGCAGAGGATCGGATATGGTGAGTTGTTGAGAGAGTTTGCTGACATGTTCGCGTGGAGCTATAAAGATCTCAAGACATACGAAACGTTAGTCATTGAGCACAAGATCCCACTGAAAGAGGAGGCTATACCTTTCAAGCAGAAGCTGAGACAGATAAATCCTACGCTGTTACCTGTCATGGAGAGGGAGGTGAAAAAGTTGTTGGATGCCCAAATCATAGTCTCCTTGAGATACTCTAGCTAGGTAGCCAATTTGGTCCCAGTAAGAAAGAAGAGCGGAGAAATCAGACTCTGTGTCGATTTGATGAACCTGAACAGGAGTTCAAGGAAGGATAATTACCCCCTTCCCAACATGGAACATATATTGCAGAGGGTCACTAGTGCGTCTAGGATATCTATGATTGATGGCTTTTCTGGCTATAATCAGATATCAGTCATGCCTGAAGACAGAGAAAAGACAACCTTCACCACTCCTTGGGGCACGTTCATGTATGCTAAGATGCCATTTGGGCTGATGAACGCGGGAGCAACGTTTCAGCGAGCCATGGACATAGCCTTCATCGGGGAAAAAGATAAGTTTGTGGTGATTTACCTAGATGACATAACAGTCTTCTCCAAGACTGACGTTGAGCACCACTGCCACTTGAAGAGGGTTTTCCTGAAGTGTCGCAGGTTTGGCCTTTCCCTAAATCCCAAGAAATATTTGTTTGCCATGCAAGAAGGGAAGCTGTTAGGCCATATAGTCTCAGCAGAGGGAGTGAGAATTGATCCTGACAGGGTAGAGGCAATTCAAGCCCTGTCACTTCCCAGATCCAAAAAGGAGGTCCAAGATTTTTTGGGAAGGATTAATTTCCTGAGGAGGTTTGTCTCAAATTTTTCCGAATTGGTGAAACATATCACAACCATGCTCAGGAAGGGCCATGAAATAAAATGGACTGCTGAACCCAGGAAGTCTTTTGGCCAAATAAAGAAAGCATTAACCGAGGCTCCTATGCTGATCAGTCCAGATTATTCTAAAGATTTTGTGATATTTTCTTTTGCTTCCTTTGACATAGTAGCAGCGGTTCTGTTACAAAAAAATGATCAAGGGAAAGAGCGGCCTATTGCCTTATTTAGTAAGGCGCTGAGAGATGCAGAGCTCCGATATGAGATCATGGAGAAGCAGGCTTATGCCTTGGTGAAAGCTCTCAAAGATTTCAGGGTCTATGTCTTACACTCAAAGATCATTGCATATGTCCCTTCAACCTCTGCGAAAGACATTCTTATACAGCCTGACATAGACGGAAGAAGAGGTAAATGGATCGCCAAGATCCTAGAATTTGACCTAGAAATTAAACCCACCAAGCTAATAAAGGGGTAGGGCTTGGCCAAGCTACTGGCCGAATCCAATTATAAATCTTTGGAAATAAATTTTATCAATGAGCAAGCTGAATCATCCAACAGGGGTTCCCAAAGCACTGTGCCACTGTCAGCATGCCCCTGGTACAAAGATATCTTGTATTTCCTGCAGGAGTTGAGACCACCTGATGGGACAAAAAAAGGTAAAGCCAGAGATTTAAAGCTCAAGGCTGTCAGGTATTGTCTTATTGGCCAAGCCTTGTATTGGAAAGACCCCCAGGGGATATTACTAATGTGTCTGGACCCATAGCAGGCCCAGAAAGTTGTGAATGATTTCCATAGCGGTCTCTGTGGAGGCCATTATTTTTGGAAGACCACTGCTCACAAGATCCTCCGAGCTGGGTACTACTGGCCCACCTTATTTCCCGATGTCTGCAGGGAAACTAGAGCTTGCATCAAATGCCAGAAGTTCTCAGGGAAGCAATAACTCAAATCCCAGCCATTGAAACCTGTGGTGGTCTCAACGCCCTTTTAGCAGTGGGGATTGGACTTCATCGGGGAAATCCATCCTCCCTCGAGTGGCCAACACCGATGGATTTTGACAGCAACCGACTACTTCACTAAATGGATAGAATCTGTCCCCACCAGAAGCACTTCTCATAAGATAATCATCAGCTTCCTGGAAGACATCATAGCTAGGTTTGGCTGTCCTAGAAAAATTGTCACTGACAACGCTTCCCCATTTCGGTCTGAGCCTCTGGTCAAATTTTGTGAACAATTTGGGATTTCACTGATTCACTCCACTCCCTACTATCCTCAGGGAAACGAACTGGCAGAGTCCTCTAATAAAAGCCTAATCAAGCTTATAAAAAGGCTATTAGAAGATAATAAAAGGGCCTGGGACTTGAAGCTCAAATTTGCACTTTGGTCCGATCGAGTGACAACAAAGAAATCCCTGTGTCTCTCCCCCTTCCAGCTTGTTTATGGGATTGAGGTTGTCTTCCCCACTCAGCTTGCCTTGCCTGTGGCGAATCTCCTTCGAGACTATGAGGGGGAACCTAACCATGTGCTCAGAAGAATTCATCAGATGGTGGAGGTGCAACAGATCAGAGAGCTGTTCCTGGACAGAGCTTACAATCGTCAGCAAAAGATCAAGCAATCTTTTGACAGAAAAAATAAGAAGAAAGAGTTCAAGCAGGGTGATCTAGTGCTCAAATGGGATGCACCTAGGCAGTAAAAGGGCAAACACAGTAAATTTGATGCCCTCTGGTTTGGGCCTTTCAATATCCTTGAAGTGTTTTCAAACAACACTTACAGGTTGCAGGATCTGGAAGGCAATGAAGTTTTTAATGGCCCATTCAATGGGCATTTCTTAAAGAAGTGTTTTCTTTGAGCCGCAGTCGGCTCGTTTTGTTTTTGTTTTGTAAATATTGTTTTTATTTCATTTTTTGGACTAATAAATGACTCCATAGCCCAACAACAAAGGCACTAAGTCTGCAAAAGAGGTCTTAGAGCATCACAGGGATGACTCTATCCCCCATGGAGCCAAATGTTAGCGATATTTCTTGTACAGGGGATTAGATAGCAAAATAAGGGGTTAAAAACCCATTTGTCCTAAGTTTTGGGCGATAATGCGCCCATGGTAAACAGCATGCAAGACCGAGCGGTCCAGATTCGCGCGCCCGGATCAACGACGCGCACTGGATTCCGGACCCCCCCTTCCTTTTTACCTTTAAGAGGGGGGGGGGTCCCGTGGATCGGGGGCCCACCTCCCCACAGGTTCAGATGTGCGGTCCCGGATTAATGGCAATGAAGACCCTTTCGGAACCCCCCCGCCTTTCTCCCTTTAAGCGGGGGGGGGGGGGGGGGGTCCGGAATTCCATATGCAGCTTTTCGACAGCCACGATCAAGGCGCCCGGATCAACGACGCTCGTGCAGCCCCCCCCTTCTCAGTCACCCGATGTTTAACCTGTGTGGGCCCTCCTCCCGTCATTTCACCTTCCCTTCCGCCTTTCCCCTGCTGCCGTGTGTCACCCATTCACCTCCTCCTCTCTAGTCCGCGTGGTCTTACCTTCTTCTCACCACCCACTCGTCCCTTACCATGTGTCCCGCTCCTTGCCACATCATCCTCTCACCCATAGGCGAATTCATTCCTCCCATCTTCCTCTGTTTCACCTGATGTCTTCCACCGCCAATCGTTCCCCCGTCATCCTTCTCTCATCTCGCCACGTCTTCCACGCCCTTATAGCCCGGCGCCACCATCCTCGTCATGCACCGTTTCCTCCGCGCTGGCCTCCATGCCTGACCTTCAAGATATTCGGTTATTCCATGTGGCAGCGCGAGAAGTCATCCATATCCCGAAGTGCTGAGTTGGTTGGGTCGTTCTCAATCCCAAGAAGCAGTTATTGAAGCAGTTGGTGGTGGTTAGATATTGCCTCCACCTTTATGGGAGAGCATGGCCATGAATTTAAGGCACGTCGATTCGCCGTTGGAACTGTCAAACAATTAAGATTGCATTTGACATAAGTTGCACGATCTTTCAGATGTTGACTTTCAGAAGCCATGCAGACGCAAAGCTTTCAATGCATTTTCTTGGTTCCGCTGCTGTTGTTGTGTTGAGTATATGTAGGCATTTTTGCCATTTTTGTATCTATCGATGGTAGAGCTAAGCTCCCGACTGTAAAGTTTCAGCAAATACTCTGGTTTCCTAGTTATGCCTCTGTGTTTGAGACTTCTTGGTTTATAACAAATAGTTCTCCTTCTTCCATCTTTGTTTCATCTCATGCCAGAGTGTTCACAGTCGAATGATTCGCGTGGATTGCTACATTTGTGTCGTGATAAAGGATTTGTCGCGACATTTATGTATTCTCTGGTTCTCCGCGTTTGAATATAAAGTGACTTTGTGTTTGAATTCTTTCTCCTCCTGTCTGTTATGAACATGATGTTTATTATAGACCTTTTCACCCTTCTTACATAAGTCTTCCACCTGCTCACCCTTTTACTACGACCCACTGTTTGGAGTTTATCAAGACCTCACTCTTTCATGCATGCCAGGTCTAGTTTCTGAGTTGACACGATGCTGTTTTGAGTTTTCCTCCATTTGATCACCCTTTAAACAAATCGTGACACTAAACTGATGGGCGTCGGCCTCTTCTCCTGCAAGCAATCCAGGAGTGACCCCCGCCACCAACAAAAGGGCACGTCACACAAGGAAAACAGAAAGAGGCTAGTGACACCCTTAGAGCATGTAGTGCATCCTGAAGGGCACATCACACAAGGAAAACTGACAGTGGCGAGTGGTACCCTTGGAGCATGTAGTGCATCCTGAAGGGCACAACGCATTTTTAACTAGTAAGTGAATAAACCTAGATGGCCTTAGAACACATGATGTGACAAGTAAGATTTAAAAATTTTCCCTATTAAAAATGTCGCCCAGCGTAGTGAAATAAAAATCTAGGTCTAAGTGACACTTTCGGTCAAAAATAATAATCATAGTTAAACATGTGACGGGAAGGGGGTAAGAAATTCATTTAATTTATTAAAATCCAATTATTTTGGGGGATTAAAATTTAAAAGGGAATTGATTTTTTTTCTACATATTCTAATTAAAATTTATTAATTAAAAAGAAAAAGGTGTAAAAGGGTGATTTTTCTACACTTGCTAATTTGAGTTTTAGTTAAAAAGGGAAAAGAGGGAAACTAAAACAAAATAAGAAACTAAGGGAAAATGGGGAAATATAAAGAAAAAGGGAAGTGTAAGGAAAAAGCTAAATCTCTGACATAGTAAGGAATCTTGTCTTTAAGAACTTTCTAATTATAAACTCAACTAGGAATTTAGTAAAGGCATAAGTCATTTAAAATGTGTAAGGGAATATTGGGACACCAAGGAGCATTTTTAGGAATGATTTTGGTTGGTGAGGGAAATAGGAGTAATTAAATAGTTAATGAAATTAATTTCTGGTGCAACTAGGGGGGATGGGTGACATGTGTACGAGGGAGGTTTTTCTGAATTAAATTAATGGAAAATAAATTAAATGGGAATTTGGTTAAAAAATCACTTAGAAACTCTATAAAGAGGATGAAGGAGGAGGAGTATGGATCTGATCTTTCATGCATAATGTTACGCTACATAATTTTTGGCTTGACTGACTTATCTTGTGGGAGTTGGGATACCCATCTCGGGTAATGAGTGGTAGCTCAACTGTGTGAGGCAAGCTGGGTGCTATATGTTCTTGGGTATAGTGTGCATGGCCCCTTTGCAGCTCGGGGGGCTTAGGGGGAAGAAGAGTACCCCTAGCGTTGGATGGGAGGTACCGGTGAAGTCCTATCAGTCGACAAGAGGGAACTGGATGGAACGCATGTGGGACAACGAATTAGAGCTGTCACCTTGGGCTACATTAGCATGCATTTATTTTGAATGGTAGATTAATATTGTTCTTTCACTTTAATTTCTATACTTCTATTGTGAAAATAATGTGTTTTACTCAACATTTTTAATTGAGAAATTAAGGACCTCATAGCTCTATGCTCGCTACATTTGAATTGATTTCCTTGGAAACCCTATCCTCGATTATTATGACTGTTCTATTTTTTTTATTGATTATTATGAAGACATTGTGATTTATCTTCCATCCATATCCCTATATCATTAGTCCATGACTAAGAAGTCGGCCAGGGGCTGAATCGACAGTCGTCGCTTCAGTGTTAATAGACCTATAGATTCTAATGCCCTTCTTTTCTGTGCATGGATGATGAGCGAAGGATAATTTTTCCCAGCCATTTACCTTATATTTTTTCCCTGTTGATTAAAAATTTGATTTTCTTTGCGTTTTAATTGTTGAATCTTGGATAGACCCCTGAGACTTGAATGCTGAACTCTGCGCTTTCTTGTGATTGTTTACTTCTGCATTTTTTGGTGGTTGTTTTCTTCTACGTTTTCTTGTGATGGATTGTCTCTAAGTTTTTGAAGTCTTTACTCAGCCTTTACACAAAAGATTCACCATGATTCTTGTGGCTCATTAGCCAGATTTTTCCTTTATGACCTTGTGGCCCTTCCCCACTACAATTTACTTGAAATCTAATTCGTTTTCACTTAGCGTTTTCTTTTGTTTTTATATAGAAGTTTCCTTCTTTTTTACCCAATTTATTACCAGGAGGTTGTGCTCCTTTTAGGATGCATTTTACTTAGCTCAATTTTTTTTCCCCAATTCTTTACATAGCGAATCATTTAGATGTAAGTTCTATAAACAGAGGAAATAATTAATGTAATTTTTATAGAGTTATTACAGTGAATCAGGTACATCAAGTATGTACCTCAACGTAAATCTTTGCCAGCGAATTTCATTTTGTGTCACCTCTACATTTTTTTTTATCTTTGTGTTTCTATGGTCTCTGCATTTTTATCACCTCTGTGTGTTAATAAACTCAACGTTTGTTCTCTACGTTTTTAATAACCTTTGTGTTTTAATGGGTTGGCTATGCATTTTTTTCTCTAGTGTTTTGGATGAGGATACGTGCATTTTGATGTAATGATCCTCTGTGATTTAATGAAAGGATCCTCTGCATTTTAATAAAAGGATCCTCTTCGTTTTGATGCAATGATTCCCAGAGATTTAATGAAAGTTTCTATGCATTTTAATGACCTCTGCGAAATCTCTATGTACTTAATGACCTATTCGTTTAGATGCAATTATTCCCAGAGTTTTAATGAAAGATTCTCTATGTTTTTAATGACCTCTGCAAAATATCTATGTACTTAATGACCTCTGCGTTTTTGATGTAATGATTCTCGAAGGTTTATTGAAAGATTCTTTGTGTTTTTAATGACCTCTATGAAATCTCTATGTACTTAATGACCTTTTCGTTTTTAATGTATAATCGCATTATAATTGCGTTAATGTGTATATATAGATTCTGCCAGTGAGAATACCTTTAACTCAAATGTTTAATTTTAATAGACCACATATTGAACTCTATTAACTTTTAGTGGATACCATGGCATTTATTAGTAAAATGTAATGTGGACTACTGAGGGTAAGATTTATATTCATTCCCTGCTAATTTCCTTTAGATTGTTAAACCTGTGTAAAGACAATGAATTTATTGATTGTTTCAATTGGTACAATGCTTAAAGGACAATGAATCCTATGGCCAAAGACAACAATTTAATTAACCACAATGATTTGATTAGCATTTAATCTAAATGGCTAAAGAGTGAATTACTTACCACTAAGTTTTGAATTCATTTAAAAATCATTTGACTTGTTTGACTGCGATTATGTTATGTATTGACTTCGATGTATTTTTATGTGAATAACTTGTTGGTTTCAGTTGCACTGAAACATTTATATTCAAGATATAGTTCAGTTTCATTTAGGGAATTCATAAGGTAGAGAATTCCTAAGATATCCTTATGGTTTCAGTTTTAATTAGCGACATAATATAGCAAATCCATGATTTCAGTATCATTGATGAGATATTGATTTAATTTGAGTAAGGCATTACCCCTCGATTGGATTAAACAACATCTTTTGAATTTAGATCATTGGTATAAATATGTTTAACGCATTGATCGCCTATAATGGTTTTGCCTTATGATAATATTAATTGTTGATTATTAAGTACTGGGATTATCGCCTTATAACATCCTTAAACATTCTCCCAACAAGGAACTCGATGAGGACCTATTGATTTATTGATTGTATTTTTGTAAGGTGTTGCACTGCTGGAATGTTGTGGGGACGAAGGGTTAGAAGTAGTCTGGCTTTGCATGGGTCCCTAGCGCGCCCATCACACTGTGGCCCTATGATTCCTGATGAGGGGATCATTGCACACCCTCATGGATAGAGCCGAGTGATAACTTGGATAGATTTTGTGCTTCCTAAAGTGGGCATTCATTTGTAGTTGATGTTGGTGCTGGTTTATAACGTCTTAATGTGGTTGGATTGTGGGCCTTGAGGTTTCTAGTTACTGGTCATCGAGGCTGTTGTGTCAGGGTTTTGGACGTTGTCCCTTAGCTTGTAGGCATTGTCATGTTTGTGTCGGGTGGGTAGTCGTTTCTATCTGTCTTGGTTTTCACAGGTTTCGCCTAGTTGCTCGATGTGCTAGTGAGTTGAGCCATTGTGGTATGTTGCTTGATTTGCATGCAAGGTTTTCATCCCCAGGTTGTGTGGTTTAATTATTGTCATCATAGCATTCCTTCCTAGAAACTAAAAAAAAGAAAAAATGCACTTTTTTCTTCGCTTGTAGTCGTAATGGCTGGGGGATTTACATAGCAGGTTTATTAATCCAGGCATTCAACCAAACCATTCTCATAGAAGATAAATTCAATAAGGAAGAGGTAATAACAAACTCCCAAATTATGAATCTCGTCTATTAACATCAAAAATCTGTAGAAAACCAAATGAAATGGAATTTGAATTTCATGAAATTCAAACCAAACAAAATAAAAATATATAAACTCAAACCAACCTCGAAACAAAGAAAACCAATACCAATCCAATCAAGTCAAAGGGAAACAAACGAAGAATCCAAGTAAAATTTAGAGGGACCCTAGATTTTGATTAAAGAAAAAGAAGGGGGTTGTTGCGGACAACCAACAAATGGAAACTCACTGGGTGGAGCAGTTATCTCTGCATTGATTCATAGAATATCATTATGAGGAATTATAGTAAGAGGTACCGAGTTGTCATATCTTCAAATTTCCTTAAGAAAATCCATTGTTTGGTCTATATAGTATTGATATTATCTTTGTAGACATATATAGATTGATGTTACCATAGTTCATGAAATGAGGGGAAATATCTTGTAAAGAATTAAAATCTAAACTACTGTTTCACCAATGGGTCATCACAATTTTAAGAAAAGGACTTCAATACCATAGGAAGGGCCACTTATTTTTTCAAGTGTTCATAGCCTCAATAGGGTTTCCTTTTAACCTATCTATTCACCTTGATCCCATCTAATAGTTTAAGCACACATGATGGATCGTTCCTGGAATTATTAAGTTTTATTATTATAACATTTTGGTGACTAACTGAAAGTCATTGCTTTGGCTTGGTGACTAGTTAGTAAGAAATATGATCCATAGAAATCCATGGAGATGATAAAGTCGACTCATGATGAGACCTATTTTCCTTCAGTTGAGAAGACTGAAGGCCACTACCCTGGCTTGGTGACCAAAAATGGTAATATCACTTCTGTAAACTTCCTATGGTCATGATGAGACCTTCCAAATCTCAATTAGAAACTTTATGCTTCATTATTTCAAGCTCACAGGTGATCCAATCACGAAATTTGATTTTATTCTCTGAATAAGAGATTATCTAGAAGATGGGGAAGAAAAAATGAAACGTCTCTTAAGGACTAGGATGGTGTAAAAAGTATTATAATAGCCATGATAACCATATATCACTCCAAATTTCAGAGACAATTCCTTACAAGAATGTTGAAGGGAAATAAGAATGGTAACAATTGAAAAAATTGTCTAATAGAGTTGAGATAAATCTTATTTCAAGACCAAATTTGGACTATCTCAGGTTATTTGGAGACCAGTAGGTGGTATGGTCTTTTGAATAATATTTCCATATGGTGATAAGTTTCAAATAATAGAGTTATTGAACCAGAAATATACACAAACAATAAATAAAAGACTCACTCAAAAATAGAAAAGAAAGAGCATTCAACAAACCAAATCAACTTTTATTGAAATATATCAAAATTAGAAGTACATCAAAACAAAAAAACAGCAAAAGCACACTTTAAGAAAATTATTTTGGCCAAAGATAAAATCAAGCTTTTGGATCTACTAGCATCCCATTGTAAAACAAAGGAATAACTAAATAATATAAAGTCTCATGTATGAGAAGGTTCTTTCCTTAAGATAATGTTTCATGAGATGTGATTTTATTTAGATATTAAAGAAAACAAAAAAATTCCTATGAAAATGAGTGCAGTCCTACTCGTGGCACCTTGGGTTAAGGTTGAATTCGGGTGAATTGATAGTTCAAATTTACTTATCTCTCTACTTTCCATTTTAAAATTTCCATGATGATAATGCATTTTTGAAAAGAAATATTCAATGAAAATCAAAGAGAAAAGGATTAAAGTGGACTTCCCTGACAACATTCATATTATGGTTCTCTTGGTGTACCCACTTGTGTTTATAACTGCATTATTACAAAAAGAAATAGTGAGAAAGAAAACTAAAGGAAACCTACTCTAACTACTAAACAAATCGAAATACTAAGTGAAGTCATGCTTCCAATGTAACCATTAGAGTAACTACAATCCTGTAATGAAAACAAAATCGAATATTAGTAACAAGAATGGTAGTATATCGAAATATGACAAAAATATATCATACTTACCTTTATAATAATAATTTAAAAACAAAGCAGGCATGACCTTACCATCCTCTTGAACATTATTTCTGTATGAATCCTCCAACCATTCTGCAATCTTATCCTAATATGGGTCATAATGGCATGGAAGAATGTAAGTGAGTTTGGAAAACTTGTCAATATTATGGGGCCCTGACATAACCATCGGCCAAGGCTGAAGTGCCCCTCCTCCTGAAAATTTTCCTTTCGTTCCATATTTTCTCCATATGAAGGATATAAAAGGAGTGTGTCAAAGTTACCTCCTTGATCTCTAAATAAGGTGAAGATAATCTTACCATTCCCTGGAAACTTTTCAAGATATGAATACTACAACCAATCTGCAATCCTATCATAATACGTGAAATTACTAACATGGGATTGTTCGAAACAATTCACAGACGACAATTATTCATGATGAGAATAAAGTATTAGATTATCATGTAAATAATCTTGTAAAAAGGTAAGATCAAGATTGTGAGAACTTATCGTGATTTTTAATTAGAAAAGAAGTGTCCCATTCTCTTGAAACTTTTCATTGAGCTCAAATACTTCAAGATTAACTATTTGAGGTGAGATAAATGGAACAACCAACATTTTTGAATAATCATAATTGGTAATAGTATTTGGTTGATTATACTTTTCAACCTCAAATAGTTGATCATGGAAAAATTCAGATCCTTCTTTAAACACAAATTGAGATGAATCAATGGAAGACACAATTTGAGATTATTTGAAATCATTTCTTGATTTACCCATGGATAATTGATGAGAATAAGAAATAATATGTTCATGGGAAGAATTATTATCCTCTTTATCTTCTATTCGGTAATCTCTATTAATTTGTACCTGATTATATAGTGCATATTTTCGAGGTTTTTTGCCGGATAATCCACAGTTGGTGCCATTATTGTCATCGATGTTTCGTATATAGTGCATAATTCATTCCAAAGTGATCTGGAACACATGATTGCATAACATGATAAAAAATATCAGGGTACAAGGGATAATATGTAGAAGAGTTGAGGAGACAAAATGCATCTCTTGAAATGATGGCATATGTGTTTCAATTTGTGGTTGTCTTCCCTCTCCTTGTATAAACTAATTGAACACGAGATATTTTCCAAGACCAAATCATTTTTATCATAAAAGGGTTAATGTGAGATAAAATTAATTACTAGAATTAGATGATTCAATGCTTGTTTGACTAATGATGTCATCTCCCAATAATTGATCTTGAAGTTGTTCAAATGAGTGAGGGGAAGTTTTATTGACAACAATATCACCAACTTCACATTCCATATCTTTTACTTCAGAAACAATTATAATATCTTGGAGAGTTTGACCATTGTCTCCTTTTAAATTCAAGGTTCCTTCCTCAATAGAAGAAGACATTGTTGATAAAGCAACATCAAAAGTGGAAAGTACATCTTGTAAAATGTCATTCTACTCCTGATCTGCCAAAATGAAGGAAGTTGACAAAAATTGTGGTGCCTTAATGACTTCAAGATCATCATGAAATTTTAAATCATCTTGAGATTGAGTATTAGTGCTCAATTCAGATTGGTTAACCATTAATCAATCTTGCTTGTTTGAGAGAGAAACGAGATATTGAAACCATTCATCAATAAGAGGCATTTCTTTTAGAGGGAATCTAGTAAAAACATGTATTAACCTAATTGAAAAATCCTTGAATGATTCATCATTTTATTTCCTTAAGCAACTTAATTTTTCACCTAATTCATCATAATCATAATTGCTAAAATCTGATAAAAACTCAATTACAAACTCGGACCAAGAATGGATAGAATTAGCTCAAAAGGATTCAAACCAATATTTAACCCAACCTCTAAAAGTGAGGGAAAACAACCTACATATGAGATTGAGATAAGTGATCTTATTCTTTAACCACTTAGAACAAAATTTAGAAATATGGTCTATTGTATATGTGTTCCCTTCACCATCAAAGGTGAGTTATGAAAAGAGATCAACTGTCTTGTTGGGAATAACTGGTAATGAGACATTGAAAGCATGTTCCAACAAAGTGATGGGCATGAGCCATGAAAAATTAGGAAATTGTAGAAATTGACTCCAAATAGTTAGCTTGTCATCTAACCTGCCTTCTAGTGCATTATAAGATGAAACAAAAGAAGAATTTATAAATCTTGAATTATGATAGGTTGAGGGGTGAAACATTTAATCATTAAATTTACCTTTACCCTCCTTCTAGCACCATTTGTTGACGGGTTTTTATGACACATCGTCAACTGGAAGGGAATAGTCTGGTCCGAGGTTGTCTAAATAACCAACGCCATTTGGAATAACTACCCCTGATGGGTTTAATGACTCCATTAGCCGATAAAGGGATCTAATCTAAACTATGAAAATAAAATAACTAACTATGCATTAATGAAGATATACTATATACATTCACTATTTTCACTTTTATATACAACATATAAAAATAAACAAGTGCAAGATTTACGAGAAACCTTGTAAACTAAGGTTGTACAAGAGAACCAAATATTAGGAAAAATTAAATAGATCTAGAACATACTACTAATCTAATTTTAACCTCGAAACTAAAAATAAATAAATGAATGTAAATAATAATGTTTTAACTTAAATAAACAAAGTATTTAAGCTTAAATGTTAATTTACATTCACAAAATATAAATCAAAACAAATAGAAAATCATTAACCTATAACTAGCCAGTATTTAAAGAGAACTTTTGGTTGTGCCTTCCTATATAATGCTACTCCAACAACCTATCTCTTAAGAGAAATATACAGTAGAAATATACCTACTCCATTTTTTTTTGGATCAATTATATTGAACGTATTTAGATAATAAAATCAAGACTTGATTAGATTCATACCAAATATATGATAATATAAACCTCTGAAAAAAAATAAAAATTTAATTAATTAATAACCTAAATATAAAAATTGTGAATAAAACAAAATCTAGAACAATAAAATTTAAAATGAATTTAAATTAAAAGCTAACTATAAGTTGTAAACAAAAATTGGTTATATTTTCCTTTCAAATATGATCTGAAAATTCTAGAAGATTCAAGTTGACGGAGAGGAGTATGAATGAATTCCAGAATCCTAGCTCAGAGCATCAATACATGAATGAGATGGTAGAGATATGACACAAACTAGGAGTATCTGTCTGGAAGATTGACCATAGATTCAAACGATTGAAGGGAAAGAAGAAGTATGTCATGACAAATATGCAACATAGACATCTATTTGTGAATTCCCTGATACCACACTTGAAATACCATTCGAGACAACAAAATTTTCAAATGCAGGAAGAGGCTCTACAAGCAGCCTTACAACTAGAAGAGAACCAATATAAGAGGACATATCCATCAATAGAAGAGTTGAAGGAGGATCTGAAGAATTTAACATTTCAACTAAACCAGAACAAGAGTAAGGATAAAAGAGAAGTTTTTTGGTGTACCACATGTAGGATAGAAGGACATCACAAGAATGAGTGCCCAACATTCGCGTAGTACATGTCAACAAGACTGCCAAACCCCTTGCCGACAGGAAGACTATAGTGTGAGATCTGTAAGACACAAGCACATGATCCATATAATTGTCCAATGATGCAGAAATATGAGATAGTGCCTAACAGTTCATATTGCAACTTTTGTAAATCAATAGGCCATGATGACAAATATTGCAGGACAATGGAGCTGATGAGGGAAAAAACATAAGACACCTATAGTGTGCAGGCATAAATGATGATAGGGAAAGTTGCACCATATTTTAACCAAGTACCAGCCCCATATAACATTGTGCCACAACAATATAACATTGCGTATCCACAATATAATCTTGCACAGTACAATCAAGTGCCTCAGTACAATGCACTGCGGGGAGATCGGGATGGATACATAGGTGGAGGAAGAGGTAGAGGAGGATTTGGAAGAGGTAGAGGACCGGTGGCATGCCATAACTGTCAACAACCATGACATTATGCAAGAGAATGTAGTTTGATGCGTAGAATGAAAAGGAGCTATTCAAGCAAGCTAGAATATAATTCTTCAAGCTAGACATTGAATCTACATCAACTGTGCAACATACTCAGGATGTACGAATGTACGAGATACCTTCATGGTTGGATCAGGCTAATGAAGCACAACCCCTAGGACAAGTAAGTACCATAAAGGATTTTCTACAATCCTGTGTGAAACTACTAAATGATCAATCATCTGTTAAAGTATTACAGAATATTCTAGAAAGATGTAACACAAATGTAGAGGGAAAGCTATATCAGAAAATAGTTAATCACTTGCATACAAGGAGGAGGACAAGTAGAGAGTTTAGACTGAATGCCAACATTGGATATTTCAACATGGGGGATATTATATTGGATTTAGGTTCCTAAGTAAATGTGTTACCCAAGAAGACATGGCAATGTATGGGAGAGACCACATTAGGATATTCACCTCTTCAGCTGAAACTAGCAAATCAACACAGGGTTCTGCCAATTGGAAGGATAAAGGGTGTGATAGTAGATATGGATGGAGTGTGCACTAAATCCTATTTTGAAGTGATAGAAATAGAGGATGGCACAACACCTTATCCAACATTTCTTGGCTTGGATTGGGCGTTTGAAAACTAGGCCATAATCAATTTGAAGAAACAGAAGATGACGTTTGAGTTAGGAGAGTACAGAGTCATTGCGCCACTAGACCCATCAGAAGGAGAAAGGTTTGTAGAACCCACTTTCTTAGAACTAGAGGAAATCAACTAGTTATATAGAACCACCACGTCAGAATAAGATTATGTAAATCCAACTGCAAATGGAGTACTCAATTGGAGAGGCATCACATCATTCTCTTTAGACTTAGATACAGGTTCGGAGAATTGGAAGCAGAGATTACATGAAGTATCCACAAGAAGGTGTGAAAGAATAGACCGTGCAATAAGATGGGTAGGTACAGAGATAGGAGAACCTCCCATTTTTCATGGGATGAATGACTTATAATAATTTCTAACAAGATATGAAGATGAAGTGTTATAAAATCAGAGACTCTTAGCTCTAGACATAACACTCAAGGAAACACCTGCAAGATGGTGGGGTGTGCACAAAGAGACAGTCAAGGAATGGTACCAATGTAAGTGGTTACTGAGCATTAGATTTGGTGCATAACAGAGAAGCAATGAATTGTAGATATATGATGGATAGGGGACATCAGTATAACACTTGAATAAGTGTAGAACACTATTGAAAATGACACCACCAGAATAATAACCTCATCACTTTATTCATACACTAGAAGGAGTTCCAGAAAACTGGTATGTACACCAGGAAATATGTAGAGGCACTGCAGAATGGAAAACATTATAGCATAATTTTATAGTCACTTTCTCATTTGAACATGAGAACCCCAACATTGATTTTCATGTTGGGGTTGTGCTTCCTTTTTTCAATTGTGATTTATATAGAGGAGCAGTCCTATGCATCTTCACTTCTTCTTCTCAAAATTTATAGGGAATTTAAGAAAAGGTATTCAAGGCTTATCTCAAATGCATTCTTGTTCAAACACACATATTCTGATTATCAGTGTTGTTACAAACTTAACGTAAAAAGTATGGTTTAGATTACGTTCTATTTTTTTGAAGTTTTTACTGGTATATTTTTCTATCAATTTTTATTAAAATTTGGAAAAAAATTGATGGAACTCCGGTTTTCCAATTTTGAGTGATATATTTTGTATAATTAGAATGCCTCAGGATTTTTCAAGGTCCTAAATCCATTTTTACATTAAAAAATGCAATTTAAAAAATAGAAAATGGTGATTTCAACAAAATCTATTTCACCTGATTCCTAAGAAAAAGTTCGAAAAATCGAATGTTTACACAATGCCCAAAATAAATATTCTATTAATGGAACAAATCCATACTTTGCAGACTTGACCTTTGTTCAAATCATTCTTATTCTCATGGGGGTCTTCCTCGGTAGTCTGATGGTTGTTAAAGCAATTATCTAAAAGGAACTTGTGAGTTCGATTAACTGCATGAGAAGAAGCAAGTGTAAATCCTATTTTGAAATGTAAAGGAAAAGGAATTTTTGCATGCCCCATGGTTTTGATTGGAAGAAGTGAAGGCCTAGACATGAGTCCTTCTAGAGCATGCAAGTGTTTTAAGGTTTATATTTCTCCTTGGATTCAATGGAAGTGTTTCGACGAAAATGATATAGATCTACTCATGTATAAATGTGTGAAAAGATGAGATGACTATCCATGATTGTTGGAGTATGGATCTATTGGATTATGTAGTCAAACAAAATTGTGCACTTCTGCAACCTACAAAATAAATAAATAAACAAAAAAATGGCATATTTGTGAATTTTAGTTGTTGACTTGTAAATGAAGAAAGGATCCATATAACACTTGAAGAGAGTTATCAGGTCCCAAAGATCTTCCCTAGGTTATGTGTACAATTATTATTTTTCATTTATATGTTTTTTCAAGATATATTGTTAAAAATTATAAATGATGTATTCCCACACTAGTCATTCTGATTTTCAAGAACATATAGCCATTGTTGTAGGTTTTTGATGTAGTTCATGTTTTCCTCTACTATGGCAGTTTTGTGTAGAGGCACTAGGATGCATTGTGAGGTGCCAGGCTCAATTACACATGTAGTCAAGTTATTTTACTGATAAATTCCATTAATCTAGCTGACGCTTGACTCCTAAAAGTGATAAAACTGAGGAAAACAAAATGGCGTCATCCAGACTTGAACTAGAGACCTTCAGTGTGTTAGACTGACAATTCTTAAAATGTTCCTTCTCCATTGCTCTTCTTATATGGTTCACAAGATTTATTTTGACTAACATATTTTCTATATGGAAAGAAATCACTTGGACCAATAGGTTGAATGACTACAATCTTGCAAAACAAAACAAAACAAAATTCAAACTTTATCCTTTATGACCTTATGACCTTAAGTATGTACATTTTCATTGGTATTTTGGGTGTGTGTTTGACTTTTATAATGACTGTGTATATGTCATCTATTCCTATTCAATGGCCCATGGAATATGTCTCATATATCATTTCCTTAGCCCTTATTCATATTGCAAGACCATATTAGGTTTTTTTGTCAAGAATAAACACATGCAAGAGATCTTGCCTTCAACTATATGAAATTTGGCTTACATATTGTTATCCTTTTTTGTCAAATTCGCGATGTTTGTATCTATATGGTTTTAAAGCATGGATGCATTCCACTTAATTATACAAAAAATGAACCTTAAAGTTTACTTACAATTAATATTTTTTGAAATATTGTGAAATCGGTACTGAATTTCACGATAAATGTATAACTAATATTGTCTGAAATATTGTGAAATCGATACTGAATTTCACAATAAATGTATAATGATCAAGCATGATCTGATGGAATATTAAAGTGATAAATGTATAATCAACAAGCATGTCCTGATGGAATCAAGAGATTAATGATGCATTCTTAATAACCAGTTTGATAGTTATGAAGAAAAAATTAAATCTACAAGCATATGAGTTTGGGAATGTTTTATTATATATAAAGATATGAACAACAAAAAACACTTAGAATTAAACCTATAATTGAAGGTCTATTACAAGTCTATTCTTACTCTATTAATATGGTTTCAAGTCTATTATTACTCTCTTAACATGGTTTCAAGTTCAATTGAATTGAGCTCTTTCCAAGCAACCCAAAAAGGTATTGTTAATTGTGGAGGGTCAAATATCCAATTTGGCCAATATGGCCATTCAGAATATTGTAGAGGAAAATAAAGAGTTCGTTCTTAGTAAAATTCTAAATGGTGTTTAGGATTTTGACACCTCATGGTTATGTATGCTTCCTTCAAGTAAATTTTATGTGGAAAATTGGCAAACAAACTACATATTTATGGAGACTACTAGACAACATAAGCAACAAATGGGCCCTGTGAACTTTTCATGTGATGTGAAGAAATTATGCAAGGACTGTTGAGAATATATAAAATGGATTCAAATGATTGTTGAGTTATAGTAATTAATGGTTACTAGTTTGTCTTTCTTGAGGACTTAACATCTTGAAGAGGGGAAGGAAAGAGATTGAATGAGTGATTTTATTTTGCTTGAATAAATGATTTTGTTTTTGAAGGAAGAACTTACTTGTTTCCATTGTGCTACTTGAAAATTTTCTAGAAAATTGATTGCAATTGTGCCAATAGTTAGTGATGAAAACATTGTCATTTTTTCTTGGCATTTTGACTGAATTTTTTTATTTACTTGAATGTTTGAATGGTGGATGGAACTTGCTAGGAATAATCTTTTGCATTAAGTGACTTTATGCCTTAGCACATAAAAATGTTCACCTTGATTTTTGACTTGCAATCTTTGGGAAGATGATCATTTGATACTGTTGAATGAGCTTGCGGTTTTTCTGAGTGAGATGACTATTGGATTGAAAATCACTAAATGAGGATTTAGAGGTATTTTGAGCATTTCTTTTTAATTTAGAAGGTTGTTTGCAAAATTTTCTATGGCTTCCAAACCATGACATGGAATGTATGATAGCATTTAGAGGAGGTGTGATTAAGAAATATATGTGGTATTAGTTCCAAAGGAATGAATTATAACAAAAGTGAAATAATTCAGATCAATGAGTACACACCTTTTATGAAGAGTAAGAAACCAATATGTCAATGATTGGTTATGTATATGAATTAGACTAGGTCACTTGAGTTTAGACATTCCTTCATGTATGTGGATAAAACATGTTAGACAACTTAAAATATTATGACCTAGTGTCCATTGGCTAGAGCAATCTAAAAGGCGATGTTACCACTTTGGGGAAATGATCCAAAATATAAAGAGCACTACAAGATAGAGAAATAAAAGGATGAACTAACAGTAGATACACTTATTAATGTCATGATAAACATGGAAATTTGATTTTGGATTTGATGATTTAATGGAATTAATAGTTTGTTGCATAATTTCATTGCTCAGTAAGAATAATTTCCTTGAATGTGGTGGATTTAGTGTTTGGATTATTTGAAGGTTAACTGTGAATTAAGATAATTGTCAACCTTTTGTGTTGAAATAAGAGGAAGTGATTGTCTAAAAAACAATTTGTATCTTGATTAGAACCTAGTATTAATGATCCATCCTAGGATGACAAACTTAACCAATAGGATCCATATAGTAGATGGATGTTTGGACAATATTTATTAGATATAAAAGTTGTTACTCATTGTTATTTATGCAATCTAGTTAAATTGATTTTGTTGATGAATGATGATGATGTTTTGAGATGATTATTATATTCATGATTTTATGCCAGCCCGTGGTTTCATTTTGATGTAATATATATTTGATAAAGATATGTTGAGGTTATAACATTATGACAATATGTCATAATGTGATGGCATGTGATACTTACATGCAATTTTTTTTTATTATGATGAGATGTTTAAAATGACATGTGGGAACATGCGTTGATGAAAATAATGTTTTTTCTCATGATGACATGTGAGAGTTAGCATGCAGATTATTTTATGAGATGATGATATAACAACTAATGCAATGATTGCATGATGTGAGGTGGTGATTGTAAGGTTATCCACTAGGGCCGAGAGGGCCGGTTTATTTGATGATCTCATGGGAGTCCATAACCATGAGGGAGAATATCGCAAGTAAAATATTATGGGCTAGGGAAAACTCAATCTACTACTTATGCTTTTCTTGGGAGTCCATAAAAGTCCCGAAGAATGGATAGAGCTTTTCTTGTGGATGGTGTTGGGGGATTGGAATTCGATGCATGGGGTTGTACCTAGATGTTGTGGAGGGAATTCAGTTCAGTGTTTTTAAGATGCCTGGTGTATTTCTTGGGAAAATGAGATCTTGAGCATTAGGGCATCAGTAGGATTTAATCCTAGTTCAAAGAGTCAGGAAGGATAATTAGAGAGTACGTGTTATTCCCCAATGTTTGTGTCTATATGGTTTTAAAGCATGGATGCACTCCACTTAATTATACAAAAAATGAACCTTAAAGTTTACTTACAATTAATATTGTCTGAAATATTGTGAAATAGATACTTAATTTCACAATAAATGTATAATGATCAAGCATGATCTGATGGAATAAAGTGATAAATGTATAATCAAAATGCATGTCCCGATGGAATCAAGAGATTAATGATGATGCATGCTTAATAACCATTTTGACAGTAATGAAGAAAAATTTAAATCTACAAGCATTTGAGTCTAGTATTGTTTTATTATATATAAAGATATGAACAACAAAAAACACTTAGAATTAAACCTACAATTGAAGGTCTATTACAAGTCTATTCTTACTCTCTTAAGATGGTTTCAATTATATTATTACTCTCTTAACATGGTTTCAAGTTCAATTGAATTGAGCTCTTTCCAAGCAACCCAAAAAGGTATTGTTAATTCTGGAGGGTCAATGTTGGCATAGGGGAAAACCCAGGGTTCAGCTCCAAGAGTGCATGAACAAGCCCTAACTACTGGCCCTTTCGACAACACCTGCAAAGCATATGTAGTCTCACCCGAAGCAGTTATGAGGGGGTTGCATGACATAGATGTCTACAACCAAAGGGAATATCAAGTGGATTTAACACAGGAACAACACAATATTAATATATCACTTATCAACTTAGATCTATTCTTCACATCTACTTATCAGATCTAAAAAAATAATGAAATCAAAGAATATCAATGACAGAGATAAAATACCAATCACACACAACACAAGATGTACGTGGTTCACCCTCTCTCTAGGGATACGTCCACAGAACTGTGCTATAATATATTAAGGTAAAGCATACAGTTCTTGTATGCACTCTTAGCTAGCATATCTTCTTTCTTCTCCTCTCTTTCTCTTCCCTCCCTGTGCACCCAGCTGCAGGGTTGATCTTCGCAACCAGCTAAATATCTTACAATACCAGAAGGCTCTCACTCTTAAAAATTCTCTCTCACACAACAACAACTAGATTGATCAATAACAATAATGAAAATCTTGACACCAACTCAACCCAGGTCTTCTTGAACTCTATTTATACATTACAATATCTCACCGACATCCTTAGGCCAAAACCTAGGTGTCCAGAACCCTAGATACCAAAACCCTAGGTGTCTAAAACCCTAGGTCAACTTGACCCGTATTTTCAGGGCTTCACCAACTTGTCTTTCCTTCCTTCTCGCACGATGCTCCAAAGCCTCTAACGGTGACTTTTTCTGCTTGCTAAGTTGTCCACGATCCTTCTTTATTGCTTATCTGTCATCCCTAATCTCCTTGTTCAACGAATTTCTTTCTTGGACTTCGCTCCATCTTTTCTTCTCTTTTTCTCACTTCGACCCAGTAACATTCACTGTGTCTTCCGTGAAGTTCACTTTCTCCCTTTTATTCCTCGATCTTCACATACTTCCATAACCAAGGGCCAACATGCCCCCAACACTCACCTGTGACTTGTCCCGGGGTACTTAAGATCTGAGCTTCTTGTTTCACTTCGACTCCAAACTACGCAGTGCAACCTCTACTTTCTGCTTGATGCCTCCTCTTTTTCCCTTGTGTAGACTGTCTTTTCTGTGTTTGGTACCCAGTTTCAACTGCACCTGGTACCTAGACCCTTTTATTTATGCTTCTACTAAGAGTTGCGAGGAAGCTGGTTGTCATAGTACAACTTCAACTGACTTCCATTCACCAAACCTTCCTTCCATTCTCTATTCAACGTTTTCAATTGCGCAACTCCTCCCTCTGTAACATAAGTGATCTCGTATGGCCTTAGCCAATGCGTTCTAAACTTCCCAGGATGTTTTATGAACTTGCTGTCATATACTAGTACTAGATCAACTTGTTTAAATGCCTTCTTCCTGATGTACCTGTCATGGTAGGCCTTCTCTCTTTCCTTCTGTACCTACTGATGAAATCCTACAATAAATCTATCTTCCTCCAATACAACCAACTGTGCAAGCCTCTCTTGAATAGTGCCAAGTTCATCCATATCTATAAAGGAAACAATTCTTAGGCTTGGTACCAGATATTCCATTGGAACAACAACTTCAAGACCATATACGAACTTGAAGGGGGTCTGCATTGTCATCTTCTTGCAAGTGGTTCTATAGGACCATAATACTACCGGTACTCTTAGATCCCAATCATCCCTGTTCAAACTATAAATCTTGGTTAGTGTTGTTTCCAAAATATTTTTGAATGCTTCAACTGTCCCATTTTCTGTTGGATGGTAAGGTGTACTCTTCTGATGGCAGACTGCAAATTCTTTAGTCAGGGCTTCAACTGTCTTATTGATGAAATGTGTTCCTTGATCACTCATAAGGATATTTGGGCATCCAAATCCAGTTATGATGTCATCAAATATGAAGTGCACAGCTGTAGTTGCACTATAGTCCTTAACTTCTCTTACTTTAGCCCATCTGGTCAAGTATTATGTTGTTGTAATTATGTACCTTTCTCCTGTGCGCTTTCCTGGTGGGTTTATAGGTCCCACGAAGTCAATAGCCCACTTTTCAAATTCTTGTAGGGTCAGCTATGGTGCCAATGTAATTTCATCTCTTTTGGATGGTTTCCCAACTCTTTGGCATACATCGCAGGCTCTAGAATAGTCTTTAGTATCTCTGTGTAAGGTAGGCTACCAAAGGCCAGCTCTAAGAACCTTTTGTGCAGTCCCTTTTCTTGCTTAATTTCCTCCTACGATTCCTTCATGAGCTTATGTAAGGATCAGTGGTCGTTCTACCTCCATAGCACACCTTCTCAATATCTCATCAGGTCCCATCTTATCTAGATGTTTGGCTATAAGTGAGAATTATGAAACACACACCACTAGCTGTTTCTTCTGGGGAATTGTGTACTCACTAGGTTCCATTCCTGTTGATAGGAACTAGACTATCTCGAGTAAGTGGTCATCAATATTTCTAATGACCAATAGTTGTGCATCCGACAACGTATCCTCCAAACTGGTCGACGCTTTGCCATGTTCCAACCTTGACAAATGGTTAAGGCCTTTGTTCATTCTCCCTGGATTTACTATGATCTCAAAATCATATTCTTGAAAAAACCTAAGCCATCTGCATATCCTTCCCCCCAACACTAGCTTGTTGACTAGGTATTTCAGCGCGGAGTGATCAGTAAACAATTTAAAGTGTCCTCCCAACAAGTAGTGGTGAAATTTCTGCAATGCATACACCATGACCAATCCTTCTCTCTCTATAGTGGTGTAATTAATTTATGCTATTGATAGCTTCCTACTAGCAAAGGATAATAGGTGGTCAATATCTCCTCCTCCTGGTTGTGCTAACACAAATCCTAAATCAATGGAAGATGCATTGACATGCACATGAAACTCTTTTGTCCAACTAAACTGGCAATCCTTCCTCAACAACTTCTCCATGGGTGTTGTAATCTAAGAATATCCCTTAATGAACTTTATGTAATATCATGTGTGTCCCAATGCAGTGCACAACTGTTTAACTGAACTAGGAGGGGGTAGATCAACTATAATGGCGATCTTGGATGGATCTACCAACAATCCTTGCTTGCATACAATATGACCTAATGACACTCCAAATGGTGAAAATAAAATACATTTATTCAGGTTCAAAGAAATTTGACACTGCCTGCATTTATCCAACATTATCCTTAGACATTCAATATGATTCTTCAATAAACTGAAAACAATCCAATCATCAAAATATGCTTCTATAATTTTATGTAGAAATTCCTTGAATGCTTCGAACACCACCATGGAAAATATGGCTGGGGCATTCTTCAATCCGAATGGCATTACTATGTATTGGTAAGATCTCCATTCTGTTGCAAATGTGGTCTCATGGTGATCTTCCTTGGCAACCTAGATCTGATGGTATCCTACAAATCCATATGTAAAAGAATATACTTCCTGGCCTCCCACGTTATCCAACACTTCATTATTGAATGGTGTAGGGAAGGGATCATGTAAACATGCATCATTCAGCTTCCTAATATCTATGCATATCCTAATCTCTCATGTCTTTTTGTCTTGTACCACAATAGGGCTAATCCACTCTGACTCTTCGACATGTTCTATGATTCTTGCTTCCAACATTCTATCAAGCTCAATCTTCACTTTTTCCTTATATTTAGGGTTCAGTCTGTAAGGTCTCTATTTAACTGGTCTTGCATCTAGTTTTAAAGGAATCCTCATCTCTCCCATAGGCCCTTTAATTCCCTTCATATCAGTGAACTTGGTTGGAAACAAGTCCTGATATTCATGCAGTAACTCTGTAATTTTGTCAATGGTGGCAACATCCTAGTAATCTCCAACATTTGCAAACTTTGGTGTCTGCTCTGTTCCAATATTGACTTTATTAATATTGATTGGCTATCCAATGAATGGTATCTCAACTCCTGGTCCTTCCACATCTGTCTGGCCTTTTGTTTTTGTGATGTGCACCTTCCTCGGATCATCGTCTTCATCAACATTGATTTTGTAACAACGTTGTAATTTCTGGAGAGGCACAGTCCATTCATCCTCTTCTTGTTCTAAAGGAAGGCTAGATGCCTCCTTGAATACTTTCTATCTCACAATCTGTAATGCTTGGTCTACTAAAGGAAATTGACTTTCAAATAAGAAGGTGTTACACATCAAAATCACTCAACTGGATAAGTGTCGCATATTGCCTCTCACTTGTCGCAAGTGTCGCAACTCCCTTACAACTTGTCGCAAGTGTCACAAGTTGAATATAGAGTGTCGTGAATGTTGTTGAATCATGTTATCGCAACGATGACACTAAAGAGACACTTGAAACATCTTATATACTTGGTTTGAAGGAAGAAACTGGTTCACTGGAGTCAAACATCTCTTAACACCTAAGAGGGCTTCTAAATCAAGAGTTTGGAAGGGGAACGCTCCCGTAAAACTGCCTGAGGAGCGCCGGCGCCCTTCTACCATGCCTCAAAAGCGTTATAACGCTTCTCCACCCCTTTGCAGAAGCGCTGCTCAGATTTGAAGCGCTGGCGCTTCCCTTGACTTGTTCAGGAGCGTTCTAACGCTCTGATGCCCCTTCTAAGGGAGCACTCTCCATTCTGGGTAAATTGTTAGCCCGGTGAGAAGACTAAGGGGAGAATCATTCGAGTTTAGGAGGTGGTTTGAGCTTGAATTCTTGGTTTTGTCAAAATATCTCTGATCCAAGGAGGAAGTTATCAACTGGTTCTAAACATAACTCAAGTGGTTAGGCTCCTCCCAACCTATATAAGCAAGCTCTATGGTGGTAGAGAGGAGGAATCACACCAATGAATGGTATCTCAACTCCTGGTCCTTCCACATCTCTCTGGCCTTCTGTTTTTGTGATGTGCACCTTCCTCGGATCATCGTCTTCATCAACATTGATTTTGTAACAACATTGTAATTTCTGGAGAGGCGCAGTCCATTCATCCTCTTCTTGTTCTAAGGGAAGGCTAGATGCCTCCTTGAATACTTTCTATCTCACAATCTGTAATGCTTGGTCTACTAAAGGAAATTGACTTTCAAATAAGAAGGTAGTTACAAAATTCCGAGTCATACCTTCCCAATCTATAGTGATGAGGCATAACTCTGCTTGGAGGTACCAATTGGTAGGGGTGGTGTCCAATGTGTTAATGAATTTGTGCACCCATTGTTCTTGAGGAATGTTTCTTTAGGCTTCCTCATAGCTTCACACATGGTCCTTTGGGTAGCTTTGACCTGTGTATCAAAATTCGTAGCCTTCTAATTGTGCTGAGAACCGCACTGTCATCAAGGTATGACATTGTACCTATTCTGTAATGTTACTTTTGTGTGCCTCCCGCCATCTTGATGGTGTGGATTTCAAGGCCTCATCCATTGCCAATAATCTTTGTTGTATTGGTGCACTTTCTTCAAATTCTGACAAGAAGGTTTCTAAGGGATTCAGACCATCAAAGGTGGGTAAGTTTCTTACTGTTGTGCCAATCCAATGAACTTCTCTGGTTAATCTATCACATCTTCTTGTATATACTTCATACATCTTATTCTGCCAATTATCTAGTGCTTCTTCTGAGTCTGATGAACATGCATTCTCACTTCACCAGCTTAGGTTCCCATCAACTGTAGGATTAATGTAGTCCTGTTTTCTGGATATTAATCTGTATATATTTTCTAGTGGATATGCGTGGTCTTATTCTATGATAGGTTATGTGTATTGATGACCTTCATTTGGATCTAAGGGAGAAATGACCCTAAGGCCATCTCTTTCAAAAGTCATATGTATTTTCTTTAAATCCACCACAGTGGAATTATTGAAATCCCAATCAATTCCTAACAGCACAGGGTAAGGACAACTATCATCAACTATTTCAATTACCTCAAATTATGCAAATGTTCTTACTTCATCAATCTCCATAGGGACATGTTCGAATCTTCCAAAAGGGCTTACAACTTGATTATTAGCCATCCTAAGCCTGATAGGGGAATAGATCAAATTGGGTTTTCCCATCAGTGCCCAGGTTTGCTTCGTCATGACATTGACCTCCGACCCTAAGTCAAGGACTACATAATCTATCTCATACTCTCTTATTTGAGAATTCAAATGTAATTCCTTATTTTTCCTTCTCTTCTTACTGATTTGGTGTACTTCCYTATTCAGTAAGGGGTMTATMTTTCSTAGCTCATATTGTCTGATTAAATTTTKTGACTCTTGTACARTGMTTTCATMTTGAATCAACTTAATAYAGGTATATAMAAATTCCATGAGCTTKCTTACCTCTTTTTCTTCTTTTGGYGAAGCAGACTGATCAAATGCCAGAGGCATTCCATATTMTCTCACTTTTGTTCTTGTATTTTATGAAGAGCCTTGGTCTCCTATGAATTCTTTYCTAGMTTCCTCAAATATTTGTTTCTCTTTCTGTGCATCAAACATTTGTRTCTTCTRTGTAKCTTTCATRATTCYYRATTCTTCTGTAGGCTTCCCTTGGGTCATTMTRTTATCTYCTGTAACAAMGCCTCCTYTGGTTATAACAACGAATCTAGGGTATTCTCCRTGAGGTTCAACATATATTAGTTGAACTTGTGGKTTCTGTTGAGKTCCTCRTCTTTCTTGAAGCTTAGCTAGCATCACAAGATAATCTTCTATAACATGGTCAAACGAGTTGYAATAGCTGCAAGTGGTACAAGTGTTCTAGMAATCCCTTGYGAGGTGTCATGGTTGTGCRCAGTTATAATAGATTAYCTRTCCTTAKCCTTAACCCATTCCTCCTCCTCGTCCTCTTCCTTTGAATMCACCRCGAGGATTGAAKTTTCCTCTCCCAAGAGAGTTATAYTGYGTAGATTTTCCTTCTTGTTGTACTTCACCTTGAATCTTATATATGTCTCTCGACCTTTCATGCATGAGATCGTAAGCCCTACAATCCCTATCATCATGTCCCATGGACTTACATAATGTATAGTACAAAGTTGTAGGTGTCTAAACATACTTTTGCATGTAGTATCACTCACGAGGGTGATGTCTATTTATGCATACCTTGCACCAAGGTAAGGTGACTTGCTTCAAAGGGCTTGGAGCTCCAAAATCTAAGTATTAATTGAATAGGGGATAGTGTTCCTTGTCATGGCCTTCTGATCTACATCTGACACACTATATGTCTTCTCTTTTATCTTTTCTCTTGTCTTTCTTCATATCTTCAACTCGCAGAGACAAACTAGTTAGCTGAATCAAGATCTGAATCATACCTAAGCTGGATTCTCCCATAGGGGATGATTCTAATTTCATGGTGATCTCTAGTGCCTCAGACTGTGAAGAAATATTCTGTTGCATTAGGGGAACTCTGATGTGTGGTAAGAGGGTAACAATGAACCATTATTTTTTTTGTTCATATGGGATCTGAAAAGTCAATCGACCTGTTAAGGTTTTGAATCTCTGATTGAATTCCCAAATAGGTTCGACCACCTTCAACTTAATCTCTTTCAGTTCTGTGATACATTGTGACTCCGACTTGGGTTTCTTGAACTCTGCAATCAATTCATTCTTAATCTGATTTAGTGGCTTAGGCTATGCAAGTCCTTGGACAAGCTTCATGTACCAACTCAGTGCGTGATCCCTTAGAGTGGTACTAAACTGGGTTATTTTGACAACTTCGTCAGTGACATTTTTAATATTCCATAAGGCTTCACATAGGAACCAGTGCTAATCAAGATCTTCAGATCCATCTCCCCTAAATATAGGAAACCTCATCTCATCTGCCATAGATCTTCCTAAGGTTCTTGACTGAATATGTGGTGGACTACTATTGACAGTTCTCTGGGTACTCTGGTGACTAGGATTACTCTGATTGCTTAATACTACTGAATCAACAGGAGGGATAATAGTACTTAATTTGATGGTATGCGTAGTTTCTGAGGTTTCAGGATCTCCCCGACGAAGCTCTTTAGATTTTCCTTCCTCTTCCCTAGTGGGTTCTGAATGTTCTTCATCTGTCAGTTCTGCCTATTCTCCATTGTAGAAACCCTCCTCCCCATATTTCTGCTTAGATAGGTTTGCAAGGTGAACTTCTCGGAACAGTCTTCCACTGCGCGTATGTCCAGCTTCTGTGTCACTTTCGTTGTTTGAATTCTTGATCATTAGCCTTTATAGATCCAACCAATCTACTATATCTTCAAGATGTTCTTCTCATGCAATAACATCTTAAGTCTCAACTTCAGGAATTGTAAACAATTTCCTCTGGGTCCCTTGAAGAAGTATCTCTTCGCTTTGTTGTATGATTCTACTTTGTCAATAACAAACTCTATGATGTACCCTCTAATGGTTCTATAAAACCAGTGATCTACTGCTTGAGATACGACTTTATCAACTCTTTTGACCTTCTTGATCAGCTCTAATGTCCAAACCATGGGATGTCTAGATCGGATCTCGAACTGGGTATCTGCTAATCTAGCTAGCCACTCATACAACTCCTGATGGATCCCCCCAAACAATATCTCATGTATGTCGGTAAAGATATATTTCTCCAACCAATCCTCTGTACACAGATTAGGGTTTTTATTCTGGGCTTCAACAAAGTAATTTTCTTGATCCTATATCCACTTTTGATTCTCTGTCTTCAATTGAAACCACCTTAACATTCCCTCAAGAAGATTTCTGCCCTGACAACGGGACCATTTGTTGGCACAGGGGCAGACCTAGGGTTCAGCTCCAAGAGCGCACCAACAAGCCCTAACTACTGGCCCTTTCGGCAACACCTGTGAAGAAGATGCAGTCTCACCCGAAGCAGTTATAAGGGGGTTGCAAGACATAGATGTCTACAACTAAAGGGAAGATCAAGTGGATTTAACAGAAGAACAACACAACATTCATATATCACTTATCAAGTTAGATCTATTCTGCACATCTACTTATCAGATCTAAAACAGTAATGCAATCACAGTATATCAATGACAGAGATAAAATACCAATCACACACAACACAAGATGTATGTGGTTCAACCTCTCTCTAGGGCTACATCCACAAAATTGTGCTATAATATATTAAGGTAAAGCATACAGTTCTTGTATGCGCTCTTAGCTAGAAGATATTCTTTCTTCTCCTCTCTTTCTCTTCCCTCCTTGTGCACCCAGCTATAGGGTTGATCTTCGCAACCAACTGCAAATCTTACAATACCAGAAGGCTCTCACTCTTAGCACTTCTCTCTCACACAACAACAATCACTCATAACAACAACTAGATTGATCAATAACAACAATGAAAATCTTAACACCAACCCAACCCAGGTCTTCTTGACCTATATTTATACATTACAATAGCTCACCGACATCCTTAGGATGAAACCTAGGTGTCCAAAACCCTAGATACCAAAACCCTAGGTGTCTAGGTCAACTTGACTTGTATTTTCAGGGCTTCGCCAGCCTGTCTTTCCTTCCTTCTCGCGCGGTGCTCCAAAGAATCTAATGGTGGATTTTCCCACTTGTTGAGTTATCTACGATCCTTCTTTATTTCTTATCTGTCATCTCTGATCTCCTCGTTCAATGAATTGCTTTCTCAGACTTCGCTCCATCTTTTCTGCTCTTTTTCTCACTTCGACCCAGTAATAGTCACTGTGTCTTTTGCGAAGTTCACTTTCTCCCATTTATTCCTTGATCTTCTCATACTTCCATAACCAAGGGCCAATATTCAATCATCCAATTTGGCCAATATGGCCATTCAAAATATTGTAGAGGAAAATAAAGAGTTCATGCTTAGGAAAATTCTAAATGGTGTTTAGGATTTTGACACCTCATGGTTATGTATGCTTCGTTCAAGTAAAGTTTATGTGGAAAATTGGAAAACAAAGTACAGATTTATGGAGACACCTCCTAGTACTTAGAAAGTTACTGCGTAGTAAGAAGATATCTATATAATGTATTATAGTAGAAGTAAGGGAGAGAAAATGAGAAAAACAAATAAAAAGAAGAAAAAGAAGAAAACCCATAAAAAGTAAAAAAGGGATAAAAATAAAAACAGATCGGTGCACATGGAGGGTATTGATAGAATAGAATTGGTAGAATAGAAAAATGCACTGCAAGAAATCCAGGGTTGAAAAACATTGCGCACATAAGATCAATTAACATGTAGAAAGGTACAACGCACAAGAAGCACTGCAAAAAGTGAAAAAGTGACAATTGTTAGTGCGACACAACTGTCATTTCTTTGTCCCACTATAAAGTCAAAAAAAGGGGGGGAAGTGATCCATTGTGTTATTTTCTAAGGTGAAGAACATAGATCTGAGTGTAAGAGAGATAGAGTGATAATTTTCACTACCATCTATTGATTTGAAAGCCTACAGTTTGGATTTCTTTTCCATGTCACCACCGAGGGTTAGAGCATCGAGAAGAATCAGGCGAAACACACGGAGTAGAACTCGGGTGCCTCAAACCAAAACAAACAAGAAGCCCATAGTGGTGGATGTGGAAGAGGAGAAGGAACCCGCAAAGGATCCTGAGGAGCTGGAAGAGGATGTCAAACAGACATAATTTGATGGGTCCAGGGGAAAAGGGTCGCAAAAAGAAGAACCGACCACAGGTTCAATACAACAGGGCCTAGAGATGGAACCAAAGCATGAAACAGAGAAAGAGTCTATACCAGAGGGTGGGGTATCATCCCCATAAGGGAAAAAGAAGGCACGAGCAGAGAGTAATGCGTAGGGCGTACAATGCAAACGAGAAGAACTAGGTATAGTGATGTCGAACATTCCCAAGGGAGTGAAGACCGATGATAATGTGGTAGGAGGAGTCGATATCCTTAAACACTCTAACCACGATGTCTCTGATGCCATAAAGTTCCTAGATTTAGCAATACAAATCTATCTAGAGAGTAGAGGAGAAGGCTCATCAGGTGCGCCACTGTTGGAGCTTGTGCAGTGGATCTTGGAACTATACAACACCGACATCATGAACTTATTAGGCATACCATAATTCAGGCATAGGAAACACATCAACAAATGTGTCAAAAAATATTACCAAGGGTGCATGGAGGCATCTTGTGGATGGATAGGCCAATGCTGATCAACATCAACCTCATCATAGCGATTACAGGGCTACCCACATATGGGAAGAAGCGAAAACAATACCTAGAGGAAAACACGAAGGATAAATCCATCTCGAATGAGATCAAAGCAAAGTATGGAGTAGAGAGGGGTAACATAGGTATCAAGATCAGTGAAATCAATCATCCTCCGACATGATTTTCAATAGTATTTATTGGTTGCAAATTAATGCATAAGTTTCAAAAAGAAGAAGTGCTCGCATGATTAGTAGCAGTTGTGACACAGTGCGCAAAGGGGAGATCGATGAGCTAGGACCCTTATCTACTGAAATTGTTCCTTAAAGACTACAAGGACGTGAAATAATGGGGCTCTAAGTTCCGCTACTCATGGTTACTCATCCACATTTCACTTATGGGGTGGAAGGAACTCGCATACACTATGTTCTTTCCAAGGACAAGAAAATGTGGCGCAACACGCTACACGTCACTCTGAAGAACAACATATCCCAAGGTAAAGAAATTAAACAAAACCATGTTCACTTAGTATTTAACAAAGATCCAGAACACATTGGAGGATACATGGAGGATCTCCCCAGAAACTATCTAGGAGTTTGGACAAATAGAAAAATTCCAGGAATCATACCACAACATGTGGTTGCAGGAAAAAAAGGATCCAACTAAGTAGTGGTTGCATATGAAGTACTGTGTGATGATGCAGGACATCCATATGGAGGTCCAAGAGTGGACTAGGGAGTGGAAAGTTCTAGATATTCCAAGAGCAACGAAAATAGTACAAATCTAGATGCAGGGTAGCACAGTCTTGGCGCAACAGATAGGTAGGAATGACGCTAGCTTAAAAATGAATACAACAATAGGTATAGTGGGGAAAAGCATCCCAATTCGAAATAAAAGAAAGACACAAAATAAGTCACATCGTGGTGCTACATAGGGTCCACCGTGCATAGAGTAGGCACCAAGAGGACCAACATGTCAGGTGAGTGTAGAAGAAGTGTAAACGAAGGCACAAGAGGTAGCCATGGAAGAAGAATTTGGTTAGGATACTGGAATGGAGACAAAGATTCCATAAGAATATGAACCATTAGATGCCCAAATAAAAAGGTCATGGGAGTAAGCAAGTGGTGTCGGGAAGAAGGAAAAGGCCCATAGAAAACCAATGGAAACAACATTGACAACAAATGATATGGATATGATAGCAATGGAAGTAGAAGATAGACTGTTGGAGGTATGGAAAAACATGGAGATTCATCGAGCTTCAATTCTGGATAAAGTACAACAGGTAAAAATTGCACTAGAGCTGTTGAGGATTAGGACGAAGTAGAAATAGAAGGAGAAACTAGCGCCCACTAGAGAAGATACAACTGTTGGAGAGACAGTGCAAATCATGGTGCAGGGAAGTGTTAATTTAATCATAACATTGGAGATGTTATTTTTCGATGAGGATACATCACAGAGGCCCCTTAAATACATTGGGAGGTTGGGCTTGGCGCTACCCAAGATTCCAACTAAAGCATTGTATAAATTACAAGTGAGCGTCATGCAGGAGATTTAGTCCAAAGCAAGGTTGGATGCGAAAAAATTAAAATTGGCACATGAAGACAACACCTCACTAAAGGAGGCACTTAGCCACAAAGGGTAGGAGAGAAAGCTAGCACAACAAAAGGTGGAGGATATGGAGAAACAAATAAGTGGAGTATTTCAAGCCATCCCTGACAACACAGAATTGGAAGAAGCACCTTCTAAAGAGAAGATGAGGAAAATAGAATAGGCCCTGGTGCAATATGTTAGAACTTGAAGTAACCTATGAATTGTAGCAGAGGTAAGACTAGTGCCCATCCATTTTTTATGTCACAATGAATAAATTTAAAGGGGGGTCTAATGGATGAAAACTCAGGATGATATCACTTTAACTCAAAAAACTGGGTTGTTATGAACATAGAGATGAGGTCTTAATCTAACTTCAGACAATAAGTTGTAGCAAGGGTGAGTAGGGAGTAGAACTTGAGGAGAAAATGGAAGGGACTACTATGGACATATGATCTTCTAGCAACCCAAGGAGGAAAATCTTTGAATACAAGATCCTCTTGGACCCAAAACTTCAGGAAATTGAAGCCACTGTAACAAAATTGCAATTAAACATACATCACAACATGATTACAACAACTCAATTGGATCATCCATGCCCAAGACTTCAATATCAAAGGTAAAAGAGGTGGAAAATAAAGTTGATTGTCATTAAACAAGAAGTCTCAAAATGCAATACATAACCAGAGAACTAGAGGCTTTACTAAAAATTTACATGCGGGAGCTTAGCTCAACCATCGACCATAACAAAATATCAAAACTAAGTTTTTATACTCAGAAAAACTTGCCTCCACCAGGAGTGTGACCTAGCTACTGCAATCAAGGATTTTCATCTACATCTCTTCTACCATTATGCACTTGCATTCTTTTGTCAAACGTGATCTCAGATCAGTATGGGCTTTGTAGGAGAGTTCCTTGATAGGGGAACTTTAGGCTGACAGTCTACCTCTAGGGCCATCTCTTCCATTCTTTCCATTTATGGGGTGAGACAAGGTTTCAACCACCTTCCCCATTTTCATTAACTACTTTCATCATGATCAGGATCAGGATGAGGCCTGACACCCATGATTACTCCAGGTGGTGCTCACGACTCCTTTGAGTCAATCCTGATGCCTCAAGGCCATGAAGATAATTTTATGTGAACAATACAGGCACTTTTGGCCTTTAAAACAACTCTTCTCCATCACTCCATGCAACCTCGTGCCATGACCTCACACTTATCCCATATGAAATTTCAGGATTTCTCATTTCGGGAGTCTTCACTAAAGCCTCATGCTCGAATCTGTGAAATATCCCATCCAGATTGACGGTCGAATTTTCTTTGAATTTAAAGGCCATGATGCTTTCTTGAAAACCTTAGCCACCTACCGCTCCATAGGTGCTTACCCTTATTTATGGTCCTGCTTCCCATATAACCATGAGTTATTATCATGGGCCCAACTCCTGGGCACTTTGCAACTTTGTGTTTCACAAATCTACACTGTGCTCCATGCTAAAACCTCTGATTCGTGAAATCATGACTTCTCGGGTTAGGTGCCACGTGTCCCTTTGAATTGGATGACCCAGATGATTATCAACATTTTGGGACTTCGGAAAATCTATGCATTCCTCACTTCATCTTTCTCTAAATTATTTTATCCACGGTTCGGATCCGGTGCCACGTGTCCTGCTGGATCGAATGGCTCCTGCTGACTTTGGATTTCGGGGGTTCTACTCTTTTACAAATAAATTCAAAAATGTTCCGATCTCCCGATTCCCGTGATTATTATCCGCCGCTGAAAAAATAAACTTTCTCTCTCACTTGATTCGAGTCCATATCAGACTGCTCTAAGTGTTGTTCTCATGCTTATGGCGACGGTTGTTGAAAACAAATACTTGGATGACTGGCAGAGGGCTTGGGAAAGAAAAAGGATCAATGATAGAGGAAAGAGGGAAGTGACTAACCTTATGGAAATTAGCAAAGCAGAGGGGTGATATTTCCCAGGTAAGACGACAAGGAAAATAGGTCATTCAAAGGAATGAAGGAAAACATAAGAAAAACTACAAGTTGAAAGGGAAAAACTATAAGACGAAAGGGAAAAACTTAATATCGGGTTGTGAAAATAAGAGAGATAGAGAAAAACTACAGACTTAGGTAGAAACCACAAACCCACAAGACTCTGACAAGTTTATGTGATAACATTTGGCTCCACAAGGGATGGCATGCTCCCTGCGAGCTCCCAAGAAAAGTAGTTCAAGTTCCTTAGTATTGGGTTATGGAGTCTAGCTATTTAAAACACAATAAACATAAAACAGGAACGATATTTACAATGGTGAGACGCCAACTGAGGCTTTAAACAAATTTTTTTTTTAGAAAGTGCCCATTAATAGGGCGACCAAAAACTTCATCACCCTCCAAATTCAGCAACCTGTAAGTATTATTAGGGAATATTTTAGAGATTTTGAAGGGTCCGATCCACAAGGCATCAAATTTTCCATGCTTGCCTTTGTACTGCTTGGGTGTATCCCATTTTAGCACTAGATCCACTAGCTGGAAATCCTCCTTTCTTACTTTCCTATCAAAATCCTGCTTGATCTTTTGTTGATGTTCATGTGCTTTTTCCATCATCTTCTCTCTAATCTGTTGCACTTTTACCAGCTGTTGTATTCTTCTTATCATATCATCAGGCTCCCCTTGGTAGTCTTGGAATAATTTCTCCACCGACAATGCCAACTAAGAAGGAAAGATGGCCTTCGTCCCATACACAAGATGAAAAGGAGAGACACCCAAAGATCTATTTTTTGTCACTCTGTCAGCCCATAGGGAAAATTTGAGCTTTGAATCCCATGCTTTCTTGTTTTCCTCTAGCAATCTTTTGATAATCTTTATAAGGATTTTGTTAGAGGACTCTGCTAGTCCATTTCCTTGGGGATAGTAAGGGTGGAGTGGATCAATGAAATTCTGAACTACTCACATAATTTGATCAATGGCTCAGCCTTGAAGGTTGTAGTGTTGCCAGTGATGATTTTGTTTAGAAAACCAAACCTTGCCATAATATCTTCAAGGTAACCAATGATTACTTTGTGAGAAGCATTCCTCGTGGGGATGACTTCTATCCATTTGGTGAACTAATCTGTCGCAGTCAAGATCCACCTATGATGAATGGTTGAAGTAGGATGAATTTCCCCAATAAAATCTAGGCCCCACTACTGAAAGGTTCCTAAAGCTACCATGGGCTTCAATGGAAAATACTAGAGTTGTTTCTTCTCGGAGAATTTCTGGCACTTGAAACAAGCCCTGATTTTTTCACAGATATCGGTAAAAAGAGTAGGCTAGAAATACCCATCCCTTAGAATCTTATAGGCTGTGGTCCTCCAGAAGTGATGTCCCCCACATAGGTTGTCATGAAAATCAAACAAAATGTTTTGGGCTTCTTTTGGGTCTAAACATCTTAACAAAACACCTAGGGGATGTTTCCAATACAAAACCTGATCAATAAGGCAATATCTAATTTATTTGAGCTTAAGAACTCTTGCCTTGATTTTTCCCATTCCATATGGAGGCCTTAACTCCTGCAGAAAATATACAATGTCTTTGTACCAGGTGCATTCTTCTAGCGGAGGGCCTCCCTAAGAACTTGCATCAGTGAACTTAGCTTGTTGATTCTCTGCATAAGTGTTGATGAAGTTAACCCTCAAAACTTTGCAATTAGATTCAGCCAATAGCTTGGATAAACCTTGGCATTTAAATATTTTGGTGGGATGTATTTCCAGATCAAATTCAAGGATTTTGGCAATCCACTTACTCCTTCTTCCATCTATGTCAGGCTGAATGAGAATGTCCTTCACAGAAGTTGAAGGAAACTATGAAATGACCTTTGAATGCAAGACTTATATCCTGAAAGATTTGAGGGATTTTACTAAAGCATAGGCTTGCTTCTCCATGATGTCATATTTGATATTTGCATATTTTAGTGCCTTTCTAAAAAAGGAAATAGGTTGCTCCAGCCCCTAGACATTCTTCTGAAATAAAATCACTGCCACTGTGTTAAAAGAAGCAAAGGAAAAAATTAGAAACTCCTTGAAATAATCAGGACTGATAAGCACTGGTGCCTCAGTCAAGGCCTTCTTGATTTGATTAAAGGAATTTCTAGACTCAGTAGTCCATTTTACTTCTTTCCCCTTCCTGAGCATGGTTGTAATATTCTTCACCAATTCAACAAAATTTGAAGCAAACCTTCTTAGAAAATTAATCTTTCCCAAGAAAGACTGAACTTCCTTCCGAGATCGGGGATGTGATAAGGTTTGGATATATTTTTCTCTTCTTGAATCAATCTTGACCCCCTCATATGATACTATGTTCCCCAACAATTTTCCCTCTCGCATGGAAAACAAAGACTTCTTGGGATTTAGGGAGAAACCAAACCTTCTGCATTTCAGGAGGACCCTTCTTAGATGATGGCAATGTTCTTTATCAGATATGGAGAAGACTGTAATGTCATCTAGATAGATGACTACAAATTTATCCCTTTCTCCAATGAAAGTGATGCCCATGGCTCGTTGGAAGGTTGCTCATGCATTCATCAATCCAAAGGGAATTTTGACATACATGAATGTGCCCCAAGGAGTGGCGAAGGTTGTATTTTATCTGTCTTTAGGAAGGACAGAGATCTAATTGTAGCCAGAAAATCCATCAATCATGGAAATCCTAGATGCACCTATTACCCTCTACAATATGTGTTCCATGTTTGGAAAAGGGTAGTTTTCCTTCTTAGAGCTTCTGTTTAGGTTCCTAAAATCGACAGACCATCTGATTTCTCCATTTTTCTTCCTCACTAGAACCAAGTTGGCTATCCATTTAGAATATCTCAATGGGGAAATGATTTGGGCATCCAACAACTTCTTTACTTCCCTCTCCATAATAGGCAACAACATGGGGTTTATTTGTCTTAATTTATCCTAAATGGTTTGGCCTTCTCTTTCAATGGGATCTTATGCTTGATGACACTTGTGTCATATGTTTTGATATCTTCATAGGCCCAGACAAACACATCAACAAATTCTCTTAATAACTGAGCATACTCAGACCTTTGTTCCCTTGATAGGCTGCTTGACAACTTAACAAATTTTGGATCCTCCTCTATGCCGATATTTCACTCATTCACATCATCTTCTTCATATGAGGCTTTACCCTTTACTGCCACATCGTTCATGTCAAACAGTCTTTCCAAAGGAACTAGTCCCTTTGGGATATGATTTCTAGGCAGTTGGACAATATGATGGTTATCAATTTTGTTTAGAAAAGCGTCATCATGAGGATTTATTTGAGAATTAGGATCTTTATCAATGTGTAATGAAAAAAAATCATCAACGGTCTCCAAGAATCTTATGATTTCCAGATCATCCTCAAACACTTTCCAATGTTTGACATTGTTAGGTATAGAGGGTCTATATTTCACTTCTACATCATACCTGATTTTAGGTAGTAGAGGGACTTTGAAATTACTTGATGACGCAGCCAGAGAATCGGCCATAGCATTCTCTTCTCTTGGAACAAATGAGATGTTGAAAGACAAGAAAAAACTGTCGACTAGATCCCATAATTCATTTCTGTAACTCCTAAGCCGAGGGTGATTGGCTTGATAAATGCTTCTGATCTGATGGACTATTAACTCGGCATCCTCGAACACTGATATCTCTGTAATTCCCAGGTATTTCGCATCCCTCAAACCCAAAACAAGATCTTCATATTCTGCCACATTATTGGTAGTTTCAAATTCTAAGTCGTAGGATAGAGATATGATCTCTTGAACAGGTGAAACAAGGTCCACTCCAACACCAACACCTTCTCTAGAAGAGGCTCCATCAAAAAACATTTTCCAAAAATAACTGATCGGAGGAGATTCTCCATAGAGAGTAAGGGAATGTTTTATGATTTCAAGAGGTGGTTCAGGAGAATCAGTAAGCTGCAATAAGCTAGATCCCAAATCAATATCAAGTGAAAAGATAGGATGATTGGTGGGGTCTGCTTCATCACTAATAATATAGGCCAATTGAGCCTCTCTGTACAGTCTTCTATGCTCCCCTCCGAACACAGTAATGGTAGCATATGTGAGGTTCATCTGCAATGTTCCTCCAAGTCTTTTAATCCAATATCTTGACAAGAGCATGCCAAACTTGGGACGAACATCAACCACCATGATATCCATGACCACACTTTTCATGGGTAGCTGAAAAAAGGTCACAACCATATCTTTGATGACCCCAAGGCAGTGCACTCTCCTTGAATCAAAAGAATATAAATCATGATAAGACTTAGTGATTTATAATCCAAGTTCTTCCATGACATTTTTGGGCATGAGATTATGAGACGCCCCTGAATCCATCAGACAATTATGCAACACTTTATCATGTATGCTTAGTGATGTGTAGAAGGGAGGGGATGAATCATCTCTATCTTCTGCCATGGGACATAGGATGATTGTTTTCTTTTCGTCCTGCAAATTGATTGAGTCTCTAGGATGATTCAAGGGTTCAGGCAACAACAATTTAGATAGGGATCTCTTAAATTCCTCATGCTTGACCAACTTTGAAAGGGGTACAGGGATCCTAATTTTATGAATCTGATGCTCGAAATTAAAAGGGGATGTGTGATTTGGAATTTCTTTCATTTCCGGGACAAGAGTTTTGACCACTGGAGAGGGTTTTTGAATTTTCTTACCTCTGTTTTCGTCTGCTACATCTTCAACAAACTTTCCTTCTCTGTTAGGATGATCAGGGACATTAGGTTTTCCTTCTTTCCTTTTGGACCTAAGGCTGTATCTATTTGGGCTGTCGCTAGCCTTATCCCCCTTACTCAGCTTATTTAATTAGTTGTCCATGAGAGAACCCTCGTATGCTAATTGAGTTAAGTGAGGAAAAGATGATGTGTCTACTGTTGGAACATATATATATATATATATATATATATATATATATATATATATA
>JZKD02S2274403.1:310420-332499 GCA_000966675.3 Picea glauca
AATGCTCTAGTTACCAAAAGGTTGAAGATGCCCATTCTTTCAAATAAAAAAAACAATAATCATAAACCTCAAATCTTGAATTTTGGGATTTCGCAAATATAACGATTATACATGTCAAAGCTCTCAAGGTTTTGACATGCGAAACAACGAAGTTGGGTTAGGTTTAATAATGATCATAGAAACATTAAGCAATGATTATCACTATTTTAATGCATCGTGCTTTCACGATTCAATAGTCACGTTTCGAGCGACCTTCAAATGCCCGATCTGCAAAGTTGTGAAAGTGACTTAAGATAAACTTGGTTAATTACAACACTAATGACAATTAACATTAGTCAATTGTTATCATGACTTCACGATTGGACAGTTTTACCATAGAACGACACCTTTGTAACCCCAATACTGAAGGTCACAGAATTTATAAACTAATCACGATCAATCAAAATCTTAATTATGATCAAAGTTAATTAACCAAATCACAATATCATAAATTTGGGGTTCATGGCCCAAGACTAAGAATAAAATCTTCCGAGACTTCAAATACTGAAAAAGAATTAAGAACTAATTGCAATTAATTAAGGGATTAAACTGGATTAATTAATATCTTAGACAACTTTTAACCTGTAAATCTTATGGGTAAAGAATTAAATGTTTCTACGATCATCCCAAGTCACAAAATATCAAACATTTATGGAATTTATAAGCGAAATAGGGAAATGATTGACACTAATATCTTGCTTTATTTCAAAATATTTCTATTAAAAGAATTAAACATTGTTTCAGCAAGGACCCGCATAGACTCAGGTACTCTAAGAGAAATAATTTTCTTCATTGTTTGAATTTCATTCTAGTTTCACAAGGCCAGTTTAGTGAGATAACCATTGTTTTTATTTTCATCCTCTGTAACAGGAACTATAATCTCGCTATTTTATATCATGGCTCCATAGAAAACACCAAACACGACTGGTGAAAGTTTAAGTTAGAGCTCAGATATTATTTATGATACCTCGCCTAGAAACATCGACACAATCAAAACATGAACATAGGTTTTCAACATCTTGCAATACAAGCTGATAAACTACCTAGATGATTCGAGAAACAATGAGAAGTATGACTTGTATATCAAATACAAAGTGGTCGCTCAGTCAAAGATGGAAAAGGTAGCAATAAGGCCATGTCTTTTCCCCTATTGTGATAGGGTTAAATGGGTGATGGACCATGTAGATATCCCGACTAGGACAATATTTAACGCGTAGAAGGTGGTTGTTGGGACATTTAGGCTGGAGCATCTGCAGGCGGTGTACAAATTGTCCCCCACACCCAATTTTACTTACAATGCGGAATTCTTAGAGGGTTTCAAAAAGAAAGAATGCGAGCAATTTGGAAAAATCTTATCCAACCTAATCAAAGATTGGTGCTCATGTCCTGAAAAGTTTCGAGTTGACACTCATGGTATATACACAATCTCTTCGTTACAACCACAATTTATGTATATAGCGATGATGGTATGCAGGCTTTATGGAAGAGAGAATACTGCACATTTTTTTCTCCCATGGGGACTTCTTATCCACACAGTAGCAGAGGGGTACTCTTTCGACTGGGCTAAATTGTTGTTAGACAGTCTGGCCAGCCAAGTTACAGAATATCAAGAACAAAGGGTGAGTGGAAAAGCAACTTCATTTTTCATGTCTGTGTACACTATGGATGTCATTTTATTCATGACACCTTTTCCATTAATGAGTTGGAGCTGGACTCCAAATAACAAAGAGCTTATTCATGTGTACCACTCCAAACTCTGGGAAGATAAATCCAAAGACTTTGCCTATGATATTTTCAACTGTGTAATGGTACCAATGCATGTTGTTATCTTTGGTCATCCACCTCCCACGATTTTAGATAAAGTCGCGGAAAACTTGAACAACATGGAAGAATGGTACATATAAGAATAGAACTATTATATTAGGGTTTTTGGATGCTTTGTTCCCCCATATGCCATGCCACTATTCTTACCAGAGAAGCTAGTATGTCAATAAATCACCAGGCAAGCTATGCTCGACAGGATAAGAAAAGAACTCAAAGGAGTTCAGAAAAAGGTATGGCCATCGTTTCCCATACACATTAGTACTTATTCTTTATTAGATTTCAACCATGCCAAAGTGGAGGCCATGACCCTAGAGGAAATGAAACTAGTAAACATTGAATTTAAGAAACACGATCCTCATAAGGTCATGGGTAACCATATGCAAGTTGTGGTCTAAAAATATATGAGCACGAATATTCCCCCGATGATGAAATGTTCTGAGGAGTGAGATCCTACTCAGAATTCTTAAATCGGGTTTGAGCTCTGCTGCCCAAAGAGATGGCGGATTTCTACAAATTCTAGCTAGAACACTGGAGAAGTGGCCTCCCCAAAGTTTTGTAGGGAAAAACCTCAAAAAATCTAGGTACATAGAAAATAAAAGCCCAAGTTTCAAAGGATACAAATCCTGGAAAACAAAAAACTCCGGAGAACACAAAGGAAATTGAGACCTCGAAACAGGAAACTGAGATCCCAAGCCAACAGAAAAAACTTCCAGAGACAGATACACCAATTAAATAGCTCAAGGATCAAACAGAGACCCCTTCAAAATGGGTAGGAGACACACCCTTGTCTCCATCAAATGAAACATCTACAATTGCTATCATGAAACAAGCATCCAAAGAAATCGACAGTCCCATTCCATCTGTCACACCCTTACAATTTACAAAGGGGAACCCCAATGTAGAGATAATATTTAAAGAGGATTTAACACCTATCTCTATATAAGAATTACCTCCTAGCGATTTATTTTTTAGCAAGAAAAGGAAGGCCATGATGAAGCAAGAAACATACCAAAAGGTAGGTGCAACAACTAAGAAGTACAAAATATCAACGGATGGAGAAGCCTTAGAAGAGGAAGAATTCATCGATGAGATAGCAGGAACATTGGGGGCCTATGCAATGGCTAACCAATATTCAATTGGAACCTTGAAGGAACGATTCAAACAAAAAAACTTGCTAATTAGCAAATTACAGACATAGATGGCAACTGTAGAAGCGAATTCCAGGAACGAGGCATGTAAAAGCCGTTAACAAGTCAGAGAAGCCGATCAATAGAAAATATAACAACTCAAATCAAATATTGAGCAAATGAAAAAGTTGGCTCAGATAAGTCAAACACAGATAAGTCAACAGGAGGAGTTAATAAAACAATTGAAATCTAAATTAAATTCTACTGAAAGCCAGGTCATAGATGTAGTGTTATTTCGAACTCAAGCCATGGAAATACAAAAGAAGATCGAAGCAACTCAACATAGTCTACTTACTAAAGTAGAAATCATCTAGGATCATTTTTCAGTTGATAGATCAAGCCTTAGACAAAATCACCTTAAGAGAGAGAGAAGCTAAGGTGGCTCGAAGTACTTTCCAGGAGGCTATTATATCAATGATGAAAGAGGAAATGGCCATCACTTCCAGATTATACATTCGAGAAAAAACTAGAGGAAACATCATGTTAAAAGAATGGGAACATAATCTATCAAAGAACAGAAAAATGGCTAAAGAGGTGAGAGACTCTTGTGAAGAAACATTTAGCCTAATAAATAAAAAATTGCTAGATCTCGATAAGGAGAATAGCTCTGGAACATTCGGCAAAATTAACATAGTTAAACATCTGCTAGATATCAAGGAAAATGTGGAAAGAGACCAAGTTGAAATATCTCAGATAAAACAGGTCGATATTGCCCAGATAGATAAATGGTTGATAAAACCAAACCTACAGTTATTGTCTATCATTATATAAGACAAGAAAATAGGAGAAATACTTCCACAACTGGAAAGGAAGTGCTACATTTTCGAAGCAAATGACCAAACTAAACTTCCCAAGTTGATAGCCCAGTTAGTAGAAAAGTGTGTCAATTGTATTGAACAGGGGAAAGGGAACACTTCTGGAGGCCAGTAGTACAGTTGCTTATTCAATCCTATTTTGGAACTAGAGGACAAAGGAAGGAAAACACCTCACCAGCATGAAGGAAGACAAAGGACAACTAAGTGAAGCGTTTCATATTTTCATTTGTAACCGAAACTTTAGAATGATAGAATTCGAAACGTTTTAATCTAGTATAAATATACATTTTGAGAAAGAAACCAGGGCCTCTTTTTTCCGATTGTAAAGGAGAAGACTCTCTTCACTAAGAATTAATAGAAATGTAGGCCAACGATTCTACATCTCGTTTATTTTGAGTTATGTGTTCTTTGTCTTTCCATATTCCCACATACTTTCACATATTTTCTGTGATGAATTCAAATCGCAATTTAGTACAACCTCTACTGTGGTTATGTTATACTCAATAATATAATAACAAATAGATTTCCTCTGTATTCACTATTAGTTAACACAAGACTCGAATGTTGATTATATGCTATATTTTACACTTCATTGAAAGTTATATCACTCACTTTATTCTTCTGTTACAGAGTAAGATTCTTTAGTAATTGATGCCTTTCTTTGATTAGCAACTTTGTGTTTTTTCTTTCATTTCATTCAATTTTTTGAATTTAACTCAGATGCGAGAAACAACCTCTGAGATGTTATTATATTAATTCAATTCAAAGAACTTTTCCCTGTTATTTACATGGTGAAAGGAAAACATTGAAAACCTTTCCCTCATTTCCTGATGCCTGACATTATCCTTGTAGCCTTAGTATAAAATTAGGAACATCTTTTTGGCACCATTGTCTGGAACGGAGAAACGAAGTTATTTTTCCCTAGGAGAATGACATTTGCAAGTTTCTTTCTTTGATAGTGAACAAATAATGAACACATTATAAAGGCTAAGTTTTTATTATTCACTTGGAGACTCCACACTTTAAATAAGCTGGCATCTGGTCGAAGGAACACCAGACAAAACCTAGATGATAAGTAGACCATGCCTATTTCCGAGCCTAAAAAAATACTGAAACCAAGAGGATTCCTTAAGAAAGATACTGAGGTTTACGAACCTAAATCCACACAGTCTAAGGCTGAGTTTCCACTTAAAACCATAAACCCTAAATTAGTTATACCCGAAATGAAGACTGAAGCTCATTCGACTACTTATTGTGTAAGTGAAGGTAAAATTTCTACAGTAAAGTCTGTTTCGATTGATATCCCACCATCTCTCGAACTAAATTCCCCAACCTCCCAAATTCTAGAAGAGCATATCATACACTCGGATTCAACTCCTTCAGGTTCTCCCATTTACATATCCTGCAAGTCAGAGGAACCAAGTCCCCCTATCTCATTTCCTCCTTTTTCAGTTTTTTCGTCTCCTGATAAACGGTTCTTAGAATTGTTTTTGCTTCATCCCTAAGAATCTAAAGGATCACTATACATCTTTGAAAACCCTCTTTATAACGTACCAATTTCCTCTCCTAGAATATCTATGGCATCTTCTGGAGGAGGAGGAGGGGGCGGTCAAGGCCCACCCCCACCCCCTAAGATTTTTGCTAAAGTAGATGAAATATACACTCCTTTGGTCCTCTCAGTACCCCTTCATGATTTACCTGAAAACTACATGAAAAACCTACCTAAGTTTACAGGGGAAGGAGACTTAACCGCAACCGAACATATAAATTTCTTTGATCAATTCGTAGATATTCTTTGTCTCAAGCATGAAGACGTGTATTCACAGTTGTTTGTTCAAACTTTCGAAGGACATGTGAGAAACTGGTTTCGAAGTTTTCTCGCAGGTTCGATATTATCCTACGACGCACTAGAAAACTCTTTTCTCAGACAATTGGGTGAAAGGAAAGATCGCTTATATTATTCAACTGAGTTTGGGGCTTTAAGGAAGAAAAATTCAGAAACTGTTATTGAATTCATCCAAAGATTTAATAAATTATATAACAAGATCTCAATCGAAGTTAAACCTTCCCAGCCTGCAGCAAAGGTAACTTTTGCAGGAGCTTTCGAACCCGATTTCTCACTATTATTAAGAGAAAGGAGAGTGACCAAACTTACCTGAATGCAAGACGACGCTGTAGAAATTGAGTCAAATATGATGACTTCTAGAAAATTAAAAACAAAAGTGGAAATGAGAAACAAAGAGATTAAATGATTTAGGGAATAAGCCTGACCCTCCATATCTGGGAGGTCTATAGACGACAAGATGGATGATATGGCAAAGATAGTTAAAGAATTGTCAAATAAAATTTCAAATATTGAACTAGATCAATCTAAAGAAGATCAGTTTGTTAGGAGAGAATTCAGGAGGAATCCCAATCCTCAAATACAACAAAGAAAAATTAAAAATGAAGATCAGAAAGTTCAGACTCCTTTGAAAAACGAAAATTTTACAGGAGGAAATGACATACAAGAATTTGAGGATTTAGAAGAAGATATGATTAATCTCGGTGAGGATTGTTATCAACCTCATTTAACTAAACAAGATTATGAGAGGTCTTTAAAAACATAACATCGGTCTAATGAGGATAGAAACACAAATAATACTGAGGATCCTTCTTGCCAAGGAATCATTGATACCATAATGGCCGAGCTCCAAAACAAGTATAATCTAATGTCTAAAACTAAAAACATAACAACTACCCAACCAAAGAAAATCTTGCCAAGAGGCGAAGTATATGAACCAACTCCAAAGGAAACCGAAACACAGAACACCAAGATAAAAGGAGTTGACCCACAAGGTGCCAAAACTAAGAAAACCGAAACACAAACATCAGGAACAAAAACAACTGAAAATAAAGCAATACAAACAAATAAAGAAAAAAAGAAGGAGACCGAAGTACCCATTAGAGAAACTGAAAAAACTATAAGAGGTTTCAGCCTAGAAAATGAGATTAACAAAATCAAAATACCGATACCTCTGGTTGAACTGGAAAAGAACCTCGTTTACCGAAAACAAATCACCAAAATGATAAATTTTTTAGATATGGGAAGTCAAGATGACGTTAAAAATTTGGAAGATGATAGGCCTAATATAATTTGTGGTCCTCATTTTGAAGGGGATAGAGACACCGTCGCTCCTTTCTACATTACACTAAATGTGCATGATTGTCTTCTACATAACTGCATGCTAGATTCTGGAGCCTCGCATCATGTGATGTGCAAGGATATTATGGATAGACCTGACCTTGAAATTACCAAGCCGTACGGAGACCTGTATTCATTTGATTCAAGAAAATTTAAATGTATGGTCATGATCAAAGACTTAGTAGTAAATCTTGCACATATCCTATTAAAAAGTGTTATGATGGATGTGGTTATTGTTGATATACATCCGAAGTATGGTATGCTATTATCTAGGTCTTGGGGTGCTAAGCTTTGAGGATCCCTTTAGCTGGACATGACATATGCCATGATTCCCATTTTCGAAGGACACTTCACCCGATTATACCAGGAAACACAACTGGCATATACGGTAAGTGATCCACATAATCCTAGAAATTACCCTGTTTATGTTGTTAATCAAGATCTTGGAAATTGTATTTTATCAATTGATGATGATATAGATGAATGTGCTGAAGATTTCATAGAAAAAAATAAAACAGAAAAGATAAAAGAAAGTGTATATAGTACTGGAATCTGGAAAATGTATTTTGATGGTGCTTCGTCATGTGAAGGAGAAGGCGCAGGAGTAATATTTTTAACACCTGGGGATGAGTTTATCATTCCTTTCTCTTACATACTATAGTAGAACATAGACTACATGAATAATGTATGCGATTACAAAGTCGTGGTCTTGGGATTAGAAGCTGTCAGAAAGTTAAACACAAAAAACTTGGAAGTCTATGGAGATGCAGAATTAATTTTGAAGTAAGTAAATCGGTAGTACCAGACCAAACACCTAAAATTGATATCTTATAGAAAATGTGCATGGGATTTAATGGAAAAAAAAGTATCGTCAGTTAATGTCCATTACATTCCCCTTACAGAAAATCTGCAAGCTGATTCATTAGCCAAAGAAACCTCAACTTTTGCACCTCCTACATATTTTAAACTCAAGTATCACATAGAGATGAGGAACATACCCTCCATACCAAAAAATATACAACACTGGAAGATGTTTGAAGATGATGAAAAGATCAGAAAGTTCCTCAAAATGGTGGAAGACTTTGTCGAGACGCATATTGACCAAGAAAACCAAAATGACCATACTTGGATTATGAAAGAAGGGGAAGATCCTCAAGATTTTCAAGAAAAGATCGTGAATCATCGCATGTTAGTACTAAAGAAAAACCAAATCCATAAAGGTATAATCCCCTTAGAAATACTATTTGACCAAAACAATATTCCCCCATCTAAAAATGGGACATTGTAATTGCATGCGGTAAAGTATTGTATCTCAAAAAGCCAGTTGTATTGGAAAGACCCTCTAGGTTTTCTACTAGTTTATTTAGTAGAATCTGAAACATAAAGAGTTATAAATGAATTTCATGAAGGAGTGTGTGGAGGAAATGATGCGTGGAGAGAAAAAACCTATAAAATCCTGAGAGCATGATATTATTGCCCTAAGTTATTCACATATGTGAACACCAAAGTCAGCGCCTGTAACTCCTGCCAATTATTTTCAGGCAAGCAAAAATTCTCGGTGTTACCTTTGGTCCCAGTTAAAATAGAAGACCCTTTTCAACAATGGGGGTTAGATTTTATAGGCGAAATCAATCCACACTCTAGCGCGCAACATAGATGGATCATGACCGCTACAGACTATTCCACCAAATGGGTAGAAGCTATCCCGAATAGGAAAGAGACAGATTCGGTGGTGATAAATTTCTTGGAGGAAAATATATTATCTAGATTTGGCTGTCCCCAGAAGATAGTTACAGATAATGCCTAGGCATTCAAATATATGGCAATGGTCAGCTTTTGCCAAAAATACAATATTGTGCTGGGTCATTCTACAACGTACTAACCTCAAGGCAATGGGTTAGATGAATCATCAAACAAAGGCTTAATCAACATAATAAAAAAGGTTTTGAATGAAAATAAGAAAGCCTGGCATGCGCATTTGAAATATGCCTTGTGGGCAAATCGGATAGGAAGCAAGAAATCAATCAGTACTTGTCCATTTCAAATGGTATATAGGACCATTGTAGTATTACCCATTAATTTGTCTCTACCTATAATGAAACTTTGGCAAGATGAAAAAGAAGAACCAAATCATGTCACAAGAAGAATAAATCAACTGATCGAAGTTCAACAAAATAGGGTTGAAGTGGATGCAAAACTTCATAAATATCAAGACAACATGAAAGCCATGTTTGATCATAAGGCTAAAGATAGAGGATTCCTCCCTGACGACTTAGTTTTGAAATGAGACGCTAGGAGAGAAGACTCGGCCAAACATGGAAAATTCGATCATATCTGGTATAGACCATTCAAAGTTACAGCCTCCAAAGGGAAGAACTCATTTCTGCTAGAAAATTTGGATGGTAAAATCCTCAACGCCCCTATCAACGGGCATTATTTAAGCACTATATGCAATAAATTATTTCTAAAATCTCATTGTATATACGAGTTTGTGTTTTCTATTTTTTACAATTTTTAGGTAAGTCTTACTTCCACCGCAAATAAAATAGGTTAGTGATTTCATAGAAAAGTAAATGTAAAATAATTTACTCATTGAACGTTGTGACTCATAAAATCTTGACACTCTTCATGTTGTTTTTACGCAGGATTGTTTTCAATAGCTAAAACATTATGAAGGAGACAAACAAGTGGTCGTATATCAAAAATATTGGTTATCCTGAAACGTGTGATAAATAAATAATTTACTTATATGAAAGTGAAATGGCAAATCAAAGGTATGAGTCTCTGAATTATTTAGATTTCCAAAGAATATCACCTGGCGCAACAACAGTATTATATGTATAAATATGCTCGCTAGATGTATTATCAAAGGAACAAATTTTCAATATAAATCATAAAAGAGATCATCTGGATAAAATTAAAATAAACGAAGAAAGAAGAAATAAAGTGAACTTAGAGAACATTTTTCAAGAGTCGGGTTTGCGTTATAACAACCGCGTTTATGAAATCCAAAACCCCTCTTTCACCCTGTTCAAATCTTTGGTATTATTCCCCTTGATTTCAGATGCCTCCCCATGGCCTCCATAGAGGAAGGAGTGGTCACACTTTACCTTTGGAAGCTGACAAACAAATCTTTATAAAAAGGGCAAGTCCTCATGGCTCTTCGGGCTCCTACTAAACAAAAGCATGTATAGGCTAATCCTAACTCTCTTAGTTCTTTTAACAAGTCTTAAACGGTTAATCTTGCTCAGAAGAAGACCCCTGGAAATAAAAAAAAGTCCCCCATAATTTTCCTGCAGACTAAGATGTTTTGAAGGTCAAAAGAAGACTTGTCCAGAGTAATCAAAGTGAGTTAACAGATATCACCCCTATTATGATTGATACAAATTGATTGCCCCCACTTCATGTTCTAAAAAGAAAATATAGGACAGATGGTGAAAGGAAATTCACAAATGATTTCCCCCATCTAGTCCAAAAACGAGATGATGAAAGGAAATTCATTAAATGATTTCCCTCATCTTGACATTCAAATGCAAAGTTACAAATTGAAGTGGTGAAAGGAAATTCAATAAAGAGAATCAAATAACTTCACCAAGGTACTGAACAGGCCCGCTGGCAGTGAAGCAATGTCTAAGATATCTGTAAGGTTGTTATACATGAATTATATTGTACTCTGGTAACCGACTTTCTTTCTGACTAAGATATACATCCCAAGTTCACGCGGGACTCCCTGATTAAAAAACACTGAAATTACTTTGACTTGATGCAAGAAAGATCGACAAAACCTGTTAGAATTCCTAAGGTTGTTTTGATTATCTTAAGTAGTCCCAAAATCCGTTTCAAGGAAGAGGAAGTCATCGAAGGACCTAGAATTGAGATTAGTAAATGATTAAGTTTCGAAATCTTTCAGAGATAAATATGAAACCTAAAATTCTCTCTATATCCTCTTTCAAAACAAATTTCACCAAAAAAACGTAATGACTCCATTTACCCAATAAAGGCACGTGGTCTATTGTTCTTCTTGTCCCCCAGGGAGACGAGATCCCTAGATGGAGCCTATGTTGGAATACATACATATATATATTTTAATGCTTCAGTTACCAAAAGGTTGAACCCACCCATTCTTTCAAATAACAAAAATGATAACCATAAACCTCAAATCTTGGATTTCAGGATTTCGTAGATCTAAAGGTTATACATGTCAAAGCTCTCAAGGTCCTGACATGCGAAACAAATAAGTTGGGTTAGGTTTAATCATGATCATCAAAACATTAAGAAACGATTATCACTATTTTAATGCATCACACTTTCACGATTCGGGAGTCACGTTTCAAGTGACCTTCAAATGTCTGATGTGCGAAATTGCAAAAGTGACTTAAGATAAACCTGGTTAATTACAAGACTAATGATAATTAACGTTAGTTAATTGTTATCACGACTTCACGATTAAATGGTTTTACCATAGAATGACACCTTTGTAACCCCGATACTCAAGGTCACAAAATTTATAAACTAACCATGATCAATCAAAATCTTAATTCTGATCAAAGTTAATTAACCAAATCACAATATCGTAAATTTGGGGTTCATGGCCCAAGACTAAGAATAAAATCATCTGAGACTATGAACGCCAAAAAATAATTAAGAACTAATTGCAATTAATTAAAGTATTAAACTGGATTAATTAATATATTAAACAACTTTTAACCTGTAAAGCTTATGGGTAAATAATTAAATGTTTCTATGATCATCCGAAATCACGAAATATCAAACATTTATGGATTTTATAAGCGAATTAGGGAAACGATTGAAAGTAATATCTTGCTTTATTTCAAAATATTTCTATTAAAAGAATTAAACGTTGTGTCAGCAAGGACCCACACAGACTCAAGTACTCTAAGAGAAATCATTTCTGTCATTGTTTGAATTTCATTCTAGTTTCACAGGGTCAGTTTAGCGAGATAACCATTGTTTGTATTTTCATCCTCTATAATAGGAACTATAATATTGAGATTTTATATCATGTCTCCACGAAAAATGCCAAAAATGACTGGTGAAAGTTCATGTCAGAGCGCAGATATTATTTCTGATACCTCGCCTAGAAACATCGACACAGTCAAAACATGGACATAGGTTTTCAACATATTGCAATACTAGCTGATAAACTGCCCAGACGACTCAAGCGACAATGAGAAATATGACTTGTATATCAAATACAAAGTGGTTGCTCAGTCAGAGATGCAAAAGGTAGCAACATGGCCATGACTTTTCCCCTATTGTGATATGGTTAAATGGGTGTTGGACCATGTAGATATCCTGACTAGAATAATATTTAATGCACAGAAGGTGGCTGTTGTGACATTTAGTCCGAAGCATCTACAGGTGATGTACAAATTGTCCCCCACACCCAATTTTACTTACAATGCGAAATTCTTAGAGGGTTTCAAAAAGAAAGAATGTGAGCAATTTGGAAAAATCTTATCCAACATGATCAGAGATTGGTGCTCACGTCCTGAACATTTTCGAGCAGACACTCATGGTATATATGAAATCTCTTCGTTACAACCACAATTTATGTATATAGCGATGATGGTATGCAGACTTTATGGAAGAGAGAATACTGCGCATTTTTTTTCTCCCATGGGTACTGCTTATCCAGACAGTAGCAGAGGGGTACTCTTTCGACTGGGCTAAATGGTTTTCAGACAGTCTGGCCAACCAAGTTACATAATATCAAGCACAAAGGGCGATTGGGAAAGCAACTTCATTTTTCATGTCTGCATACATTATGGATGTTGTTTGCTTCATGACACCTTTTCCATTAATGAGCTAGAGATGGACTCCAAATAACGTAGAGCCTATTCATGTGTATCACTCCAAACTCTGGGAATATAAATCCAAAGACTTCATCTATGAGATTTTCAATTGTGTAATGGTACCAATGCATGTCATTATCTTCGGCCATCCACCTCCCAGGATTTTAGATAAAGTTGTGGAAAAATTGAACAGTGTGGAAGACTGGTACATAGAAGAACAGTTCTTGTATATTAGGGTTTTTGGATGCTCTGTTCCTCCATATGCCATGCCACTATTCTTACCAGACAAGATAGTATGTCGAGAAATTGCCAGGAAAATTGTGCTCAGTGGGATAAGCAAAGAACTCAAAGGAGTTCAGAAAAAGGTATGGCCATCCTTTCCCATACACATTGGTACATATTCTTTATTAGATTTCGGCCATGCCAAAGCGGAGGCCACGGGCCTAGAGGAAATGAAACTAGTAGAAATTGAATTTAAGAAACACGATCCTCATAAGCTCATGGGTAACCATATGTCAAGTTGTGGTCTAAAAATATATGAGCACGAAGATTCCCCCCATGAAAAAATTTTCTGAGGAGTGATATCCTACTCAGAAGTATTAAATTGGGTTCGAGCTCTGCTGCCCAGAAAGATGGCCAATTTCTACAAATTCCAGGAGCATCGGAGAAGTGGCCTCCCCAAAGTTTTGGAGGGAAAAACCTCAAAACCTCTAGGTACACAACAAATAGAAGCCCAAGGTTCAAAGGATACAAATCCTCGCAAACAAAAAACTCTGGATAACACAGAGGAAGCTGAGACCTCGAAACAGGAAACTGAGATCCCAAGCCAAGAGAAAATACTACCAGAGATAGATACACCAGTTAAATAGGTCAAGGATGAAACAGAGACCCCTTCAAAAGGGGTAGGATACACACCCTTGTCTCCATCAAATGAAACGACCACAAATGATATCATGAAACAAGCATCCAAAGAAATCGGCAGTACCATTCCATCCATCATGCCCTTAAAATTTACAAAGGGGAACCCCAATGCAGAGATAATATTTAAAGAGGATTTAACACCTATCTCTATAGAATAATTACCTCCTAGCGATTTCTTTTTTAGCAAGAAAAGGAAGGTCATGGTGAAGCGAGAAACATACCAAAAGGCAGGTGCAACAGCTAAGAAGTACATAATATTAATAGATGGAGAATCTTTAGAAGAGAAATAATTTTTCGATGAGATAGCAGGAACATTGGGGGCCTATGCAACGACCAACCAATATTCAGTTCTAACCTTGAAGGAACGTCTCAAAAAAAAAAACCTATTAATTAGAAAATTACAGACTTAGATGGCAACTGTAGAAGCGAATGCTAGGAAGGAGCATGTAAAAACCTTGAACAAGTCAGAGAAGTTGATCAACAGAAAATCGAACAAATCAAATCAAATCTTGAGAAAATGCAACAGTCAGCTCAGATAAGTCAAACAAAGATAAGTCAACAGGAAGAGTTAATAAAAAAACTGCAATCTAAATTAAATTCTACTGAAAGCTAGGTCATAGATGTAGTGGTATTTTAAAATCAATCCATGGAAATACAAAAGAAGATAGAAGCAACTCAACAGAGTCTACTTACTAAAGTAGAAATCATCCAAGATCATTTTCAGTTGATAGATCAGGCCTTAGACAAAATCACCTTAAAAGAGAGAGAATCTAAGGTGGCTCGAAGTACTTTCCAGGAGGCTATTATATCAATGATGAAAGAGGAAATGGCCATCGCTTCCAGATTATCCATTCGAGAACAAACCAGATGAAACATCTTGTTAAAAGCATGGGAGCATAATCTATCATAGAACAAAAAAATGGCTAAAGAGGTGAGAGACTCTTGTGAAGAAACATTTTGCCTAATAAATAAAAAAATGTTAGATCTCTATAAGGAGAATAGCTATGGAACATTGGGCAAAATTAACATAGTTAAACATCTGCTAGATATCAAGGAAAATGTGGAAAGATGCCAAGTTGAACTATCTCAGATAAAACATGTTGATATTGCATAGATAGATAAATGGTTGATAAAACCAAACCTACAGTTATTGTCTATCATTACAGAAGACAGACAAATAGGAGAAAGACTACCACAGCTGGAAAGAAACTTCTACGTTTTCAAAGCAAATGACTAAATTGAACTTCCTAAGTTGATAGCTCAGTTAGCAGAAAAGTGTGTCAATTGTATTGAACAAAGGAAAGGGAATACTTCTAGAGGCCAGTAGTACAGTTGCTTATTCCATCCTATTTTGGAGCTATAGGAAAAAAAAAAAACACCCCACCATCATGAAGGAAGACAAAGGACAACTAAGTGAAGCATTTCATATTTTCGTTTGTAACAAAAACTTTAGAATGATGGAATTTGAAACGTTTTAATCTAGTATAAATATACATTTTGAGAAAGAAACCAGGGCTTATTTTTGTCGATTGTAAAGGAAAAGACTCTCTTCACTAAGAATTAATACAAATGCAGGCTATAGATTCTACATCTCGTCTATTCTGAGTTATGTGTTCTTTGTCTTTCCATATTCTCACATACTTTCATATATTTCATTTGATGAATTCAAATCACAATTTAATACAACCTCTATTGTGGTTATGTTATACTCGGTAATCTAATAACAAACAAATTTTTCTATGTATTCACTATTAGTTAATACAAGACCTGAATGTTGATTAATGTTATATTTTACACTTCATTGAAAGTTATATCACTCACTTTCTTCTTCTATTACAGAGTAAGATTCTTCAGTAATTCGTGCCTTACTTTGATTAACAGCTTTGTGTTTTTTCTTTCATTTCATTCAATTTTTAAATTTAACTCAGATGTGAGAAACAACCTCTGAGTTGTTATTATATTAATTTGGTTTAAAGAAATTTTCTCTATTATTTATGTGGTGAAAGGAAAACATTGAAAACATTTCCCTCATTTCCTGATGCCTGCCATTGTACATGTAGCCTTAGTATAAACTCAGGAACAACATCTCTAAGACAGTGGATTTCTGGATTGAGGTATTCTTCCTCTCCTTCATCATCTGTGACAAGATTATTTTGGAGAGGGGTCTAGACTTTCTGATCTTCTCTATCTTTGTTCCTTTGTTCCCTTTGCATAATATGAGGAGCATTGTTATTAGGCCTCCTGAAGTTTCCTTTGTTATCAACATTTTGAGGATTTTTGTATGTTTTCTTCCCCTCCAATTCCAATCTCTCCATCCTAGATGAAAGTGATTTCAATAACTTGGTTACTTCATCCATTTGAGTGGGAGTAGTAGAGGAGCCAGAGGTTGAAGCTTCATACCTCCCCTTTCCTCTATCTCTATCAGCCTTATTCCTGAGTCGGTCAACTGCCAATATGTTAAATTCTACTTCTAGGGTTGCATCTTGCATATGAGACAAGGAGATAGATCTTCTCTCTCTTAACAGGAGGCATAAGTCAAGGTCAAAATAACTATCATAGGTAATTCTAGAAGAGGCTTCTATAGGATTTCTCTCAGTAAGGATCTTATTGTACATTTTGTTGAATATTTTGGAGAAATTAGAGACAGACTCTCCCTCTTTTCTCTTTAGGGACCCAAACTTTGTGATATAATATATAAAGTATTTTTTATCCCCCCATTGTCTCAATAAGACATCATCTAAAGCCTTAATCCCAACAATGGATCCAGTAGCGACGAACCTGAACCATTTACTAGATTCTCCATCAAGACTGTGGACAAAACTCCTCATCCACACATCTTCATTTACTATGAAATAGTTATTAGCATAACTATAGAAAGATACAAGGTGCTCTTCTGCAGTAATATCCCCCTCCCTCGTAAACTTAGGCAACTGCTTAAGGTAGCCACCAGCCGAGAGGGAATTAAGAGGCTGAGGCAAAATGAGTGGGGCGTATCTGGAAGCTACTATAGCATCCATTCTATTTCTTGAGGGATTAGCTCCTGCCATTGGAGTGTGAAAAGGAGGATGACTAGGAGGGGATGGATTTTGGACAGGGGATATTGGAGGTGTGCTTTTGGGAATAAAGGTAAACAACTGAGGATCTGGAGAAAAGGCCTCAGAGCTCGAGGGAATAGAGGTTTCCCTCTTTATAAAAGAAACAACTTTAACAGGAGGAGGAGTGGTGAAACTGGGAAAGGGGTAATGAGTAGGAAAAATCCCAAAATTTAAACTTCTAGAAGCTACTACAAATGGTGTAATAGGAAAATGAGAAACAACTACTGGAGTTGCTATAGCAGAATAATGAAAGTTACCAAAATCACCTAGTTCAGCAGTACAAGCACCCTCCTGAAGGATCTTTTTTCTTCTGATAATTTTCTCTAGATCAGTTTCAGGTGTCAAGAAAGGTAGTTTTGGAGTAGACCTCACGTGTCTGCCTCTGGAAGCCACAATTGAAACCGTGGAGTTTCAACAGTGGAGTCACCAGGTGCACAGTTGCAATCTTCAATGTTTTGAGTTTTGATGCACCTTCAGAACTAGTAAGCTTTGTCATTCAATCCTAGGAAAAAACTTCAATTCGTCCCCAAAAACAATGCCATAAATGTTAGCACTAGAAGCCACCTATGGATTGCTGCAGAGGTAAGCCCAGTACCCATTAGTTTTTTATGTCACACTGAATAAATTTAAATGGGGTTCTAATGGATGCAAACTCAGAATAATATCGCTTTAACTCAGAAAACTGGGCTGGTATTCACATGCATATGAGGTCTTGATCTAACTTTAGACAATAAGTTGTAGAAAGGGTGAGTAGGGGGCAGAACTTGAGGAAAAAATGGAAGGGACTGCTATGGACATCCGGTCTTCCAACAACCCAAGGAGGAGAATATTTGAATACAAGATCCTCTTGGACCCAAAACTTCAAGAAATTGAAGTTGTTGTAACAACATTGCAATCAAACATACATCACAACATGATTACAACAACTCAACTGGAACATCCATGCCCAAGCCTTCAATATTAGAGGCAAAAGAGGTGGAAAAGAAAGTTGACTTTCATTAAACAAGAAGTCTCAAAATTCAATACATAACCAGAGAACCAGAGGCTTTACTCAAAATTTACATGTGGGAGCTTAGCTCAACCATCAACCATAACAAAATATCAAAACTGAGTATTTATACTCAGAAAAACTTTCCACCACAAAGAGTGACTTGGATACTGCAATCAAGGCTTTGTGTCTGCATCTCTTTTGCCAGTATGCACTTACATTCTTCTGTCAGACGCGATCTCCTATCAGTATGGGCTTTACAGGAGAGTTCCTTGACAAGGGAACTTTAGGCTGAAAGTATGCCTCCACATCCATCTCTTCCATGCTTTCCATTTATGGGGTGAGATGAGGTTTCTACCACCTCCCCCATTTTTATTAACTACTTTCATCAGGATCATGACAAGGCCTAACACCCAAGACTTCTCCAGGTGGTGCTCACGACTCCTCCGAGTCAATCCCAATGCCTCAACGACATGCAGATCCTTTTATGTGAACAATACGAGCACTTTCTGCGTTTCACGCATCTCTTCTCCATCGCTCCATGCAACCTCGGGCCATGACCTCACTCTTATCCCATATGAAATTTTGGGATTTCTCATTTTGGGAGTCTTCACTCCACTTGATTCCAAAAATATTGATGCTTGAATGTGCAAAATAGGCCATCTAGATCAATGGTTGGATTTTCTTTGAATTTAATAGCCAGGATGATTTCTTGAAAACCTCAGCGACCCGCTGCTCCAGAGGTGCTTACCCTTCTTTATGGCCTTGCTTTCCATATAACCACGGGTTGTGATTATGGGCCCAAATCTTGGGCACTTCGCGACTTCACGTTTCGTGAATCTACATTGTGCTCCATGCTAAAACCTTCGAGTCGTGAAATCGCGACTTCTCAGATCAGGTGCCATGCATCCCTTTGAATCAGATGGCCCAGATGAATATCGAAATTTTGGGACTTTGAAAACTCTACACATTCCTGACTTCCGCTTTCCCAAAATGATTTTATCCATGGTTAGGATCTGGTGCCACACGTCCTTCTGGGTCGGACGACTCCTGCTGACTTCAGATTTTGAGGGTTCGACTCTTTTACAAATAAATTCAACAACGATCTGAACTCCCAATTCCCATGATTATTATCTGTTGCTGAAAAACTGAACTTGCTTGGTCGCTTGATTCAAGTCCATATTAGATCGCTCTAAGTGTTGTGCTCGTGCTTATGGCGACAGTTACTGAAAACAAATACTTGGATGATTGGTTGAGGTCTTGGGAAAGAAAAAGGATCAGTGACAGATTAAAGAGGGAAATGACTGACCTTAGAGAAAACAACAAAGTAGAGGGTCGAGAATTCCCAAGTAAGACGACAAGGAAAATAGGTCGTTCAAACGAATGAAGGCAAACATAAGAAAAACTACAAGCCGAAAGGGAAAAACTTAATATCGGGTCTGTGAAAAGGAGAGAGACAGGGAAAAACTATAGACTTAGGTAGAAACCACAAACCCATAAGACTCTAACAATTTTATGTGATAACAAAATATAAAGACCAGATCAAGGAACTGGAGGAACGCGCAGTACCTACGACTCGTCCAACAGTCTGAGCACAAAGAGAGCAATACATGACAACAATTGTAGAGAACATTGCGCAGAACATACATAGAGAGGAAGAACTATTGGAAACGAGCGGCCATATATGGACACAACTATTAGAATATGGGATCCTACAAGAGATGCAAGGAAAGGAAGATAAATTTCATGCAACAATGGCATATATCAAGCAGTGATTGAGGACAATGTCATTTCCAGAGAATTTCAAGACTGTCATAGAAATGAAGAACCTCTAGGAAGAAGAAAACGCAGTGCAGGAAAATAAGATCGCAAGGAATGATCACTTGGATCCCCTACAAGAAAAGGCAAAACAGTTGGTCGTGGAAATTGATGCAGTGAAAGTTCACCTCGAACAGATAGGCTTGGAGGGGGGCAAGATCTTAAGACCACCAGTCACCGCACAGGTGGTCGAAGTCATGTTAGCAAGAATAAACCAAGCTCAGGAGTAGTTCCAATAGATAACATATATGTACAAAGCATCGACACAGGCAGTGAAAGACATTGGAGTTAGGAAGTGACTCGAGACGAGTCACGATGTCAATTTTGGGGGAATGTTGGGTGTAGGCCCAATTTTGAGGAAAAGAAGCACGTGTAAGGCAAATGTGCATGCAAAAGAGGAAAGCATGTGAGGAACACATGCAAGAATACATATCCAGGATAGGGTTTGGGTTTTGGTAAGAAGATGTAATGGTTGGTAAGCCAAAAAAAAGTATAAGTAGGTACCTAGGAGGTCTAAGTCAGGCTCGAGTTTTGGTCAGTGTTACTATGTCATTTGAAGCCAGAATGACTGTAAATCCAATTTGTTTTGTAAGTTGTTGAGGTAAGGAGATTAAATAGGGTATATATTGAGTTTTATATCATAGGCTGAGAAGCCTGGTGTGATCTAATATGGCTCATTGTAGATCTCGACCCATTGAAGGAAAGTTGTAATGTGCGCGACGTTGTATTTTGGAAACACCATAATAGAGCAACAAAATATTTGTGGACGTAGCCTAGGAGGGGTGAACCATGAGAGGTCATGTGTTATGTGATTGAATATTGTGTATTTCCTTTACTTTTAATGATTATATGTTAGACAAATGCGTGAATGACTAGTTAGATCCGCTATTTTACATGCATGAATAATAATGAAAGGGTATTCAAGATACGCTGAATGTTAAGTAACAAATGAAGATCACATATTTTAATCCCATATCCCCACTCATTCTCATGTTGCAAGCACTTGAGCATTGCATCCACCAATAGAACTATCTCAGATGAGACTGCACAATGCACTCTATGTATTACATTTCCTTCTGGTTTACCAGAGGGGCCGATAGTTTTAAAGGGGTTTTGTTGGAAATCGTAGTGGATCTAAACCTGAGTCAGCCCAAGAAGGGTAGAAAGAGATATATAATCCAACAATGGTTATTTATTCATGATTTTTTTTTTTTGGGGGGGGGTGGGGGTTTTAGTGCGAGAGAAAGATGGACAGTTCCATGGAGATAGTGCGATGGAAACATGTGGGTTAACACAAAGTCTCCTCTAGGCCTTCCTCTTTCCTTGATTTTGTATCAAGTGCCTATAGGTGGTAGGCCCTTGGTTATCTCATTTTGGGTCCTTGGTTTACGTCTTTGTGTGGGTCAGATGAGTGAGGCATCCTTAATGAATCCTGGCAAGAGTAAAGGAGGGGATTAGTGGAAGCCTTGACTATGTTATATTATGGGTGGGTTGTTGGGTCTTATGTAGTCAGTAGAGATGGTTTGAGTAGCAAGAAAAGAAGGGATTGATATAAATAAAAAGGGTAAGGAATATTGAGGAATGCATATGTGTCGAGGTAGAGAGCCTCCACTACTAGAGACGAAAATGAGGCCTTGGAAGCCAAGAAACATTTCATTGAAAATTTCTCTAAAGAATCTCAGAAAGAAATTGAGGAGGTGGAGGAAATGATAAGGGAAAAATGAAAACAAATCTCAGATGAAGATATCAGGGAGGATATTTAAGGCTAGGTTGATGATCCCATATACTCTAGAAATTGGGATACATTTTTTTTCAAAATTGTGGAGACCTATTTGATAATAAATACAATGTTGGCACAAGAATTGAAGAAATGCAAGGAATACAAAGAAATCCTCAATACAGTGAGAATCTTCGAAGGTAAATTCGAAGTGATGTGTCAAACTGTATTTGGAATCAAAATCAAGGTCTCAATAATGGATGATGGACAACGTGAAGGGAAGAAAGCATAGGCTTCTTTGGGATCTGTTGGAACATGTGACAATTTGATCATGTTGGGAACCAACACACGCCCCCTATGGCCACTCTATCTAACAATGAGGAGGAGTATCTAATTCTAGAAGTGGAAAAGAAGGATATCATCTCTTCCCCAAAAGACTAATTCAGGTCAACTTGTTTTTAGTTTATGTCATAGTTCATATTTTCATGGATAGTTATATATTATTATATCAATTTAGCTTTTATTTGAACTATATATAGTTGAAGATATAATAATGATTGTTATCATACTTATGGAGACTATTGATCCAGTAGGGAACTTGTTTTCTATTTTGGCAGGTCCCCCAACCTCATGATGTAATATCTATCTTTATTGTATAAATAGAAAGTGAATATA
>JZKD02S2274403.1:419617-441200 GCA_000966675.3 Picea glauca
AATTTGGATCAATAAAGAAGAGATATAATGAGTGTATTGTTGATTTCAATAGAATATTGAACAAGATCTATAACAATATCCCTAGAGACATAAATCCCTCACATCCAATAGCCAAAGTTACATACATTGGAGAATTCAATGTTGATTTTTCCATGGTGGTGAGGGAAAGAAGATCCTCAACTCTAATTATAATGCAGGATGATGCAATAGACAATCAAGGAAACATGATTGAATAAGGTAAAATGAAACTAAAATAGGATCGAGTAGAAAACAAAAAGACTATAGATGACTATGGTACCTCTGATCCAAACAAAGTTTACCAACGAGATAGGATGGAAGAAATGTCTAGACTAATCAGGAAATTAAGAAATAACATGTCAAGGTTTGAGATGGAAAATAGCGATGCAAATAAATGCCCTCAATAAGGAGGTATGAGAAACCCTAATTAGTTTAGGAGACCTTTTAATCCACAATTAATGAGGATGGAAAAAAGAGATGAAGAACAACCCATCCAACCCCTTGTAAAGACCAGCAATGACAAAAACCTTGTTGAGGAATTCATGGTTTAAGAATATGTTGAATACAAAAAGGAGGTACATCTACTTTAAGATGAGAATAATGCCATGCATATGATTCAAAATGAATATGAAGATTCTCTAAATCCTAGGAAGCAGAATCCTAAGAATAAACCAAACCAATAATATTTGTTCTACGTTCAATATAGAATGTTTGTTGAGGAATTATAAGTTGAAATGCACAAAAAATATGATCTCATACCTAGGCAAGAAGTAGTTATGCAAGACATTCAGCCTCAACCTAAGAATCCTAGCCAATGTCAGCTAAAAGATAAATAAAAAGAAACCTCAAACTCTCCTAAGGCCAATGAGGTTTTGGAACCTTCTAAAAGAGAAAAAGATGTTAAATAACTTGAGGAATCAGTTGCTAATTTTAACATTGAAAAATAATTGTCAAAAATTAAGATCCCTGCACCATTGGTGGAATTTGCTAAGAATCCATCATATCATGAACAAATTGAGAAATTCATATAGGGAAAGGGACCAAAAAAACCTCTTGATACATTCAATATGAAATATGACTACCCCACCATAGTTTTGGGGTCTCGTATAGGTGAAAAAGAAGGATATGTTGCACCTTTATATGTAACATTGAATATTCATGACAAAATGTCACACAATTGTATGCTTGATTTTGGAGCATCACATAACTTCATTCCCAAAGTAGTCATGGGAAATTTGGGATTAGAGAAAACCAATACATGTCGCTACCTATATTCTTTTGATTCCATAAAAGTGAAGTGTGATGGGATGATCAAGGACATGGAGGTGACTTTGGCTCAGCTTCCTGTTAAGAGCATTATGATGGATGCGGTTGTGGTTGTTATGCCTGCTAATTATGGTATTCTGCTAAGTAGAACATGGGAATTTAGGTTAGGAGGTACTATGCAAATGGATATGACTTATTCCACTGCACCAATATTTGGAGGTGAAAACATAAGGTTATATAGAGAGACAAAGTTTGCCTATGTGGTTAGTGACCATAACAACCCTACAAACCATCCCATTTAAACTGTTGATGAATACCTTGGATGTTGCATCCTTTTAGTCAATGAATAATATAATGAAGCCCGTGTTCCCATAGATTCATTTTTAAGCTCAGTTACATAGGTAGATGGTATATGGAAAATGTTTTTTGATGGGGAATATTCAAAATAATGGTGGGGATTTGATCCAAGTGGATATCAGTGGCCACTCACCTCTTCCAACTGGCTCAAAACAATTTTTTGACAATTTTGACAATTTACTATTTTTAGCAGTTTTAACTTTCGGAGCCATTTTGAGGGACTAAATGAAGGTTTTTCTAGATCAAGCTTCTCAATGATAGCTAAAGGCATGATTGAGCCCCCAAAATGAATATCCTCAATGATACCTTTCCAATGGGCTATCATACACCTAAAACGGATATCGTATGCAAACGTTACGACCCCGGGAAGTTGATGTACTAACTTACCTAAACAGGGCCCGCATGACTTTTGGCGTTTCATCTCGTAGGTTTAGGTTTTTTGATGTCTAGGGTTTTTGGAATTCCTGTTTATTGTAAAAAGGCCTTCAGAGCCTCATTGTAATCATCTTCTTGCGAATGAGCGCAACTGTCACATCTCTTCTTAGAGATAAGTCGCCACTATTCCAACAAGCTTGTTTCCGCTGCATTTTATAGTTTCATATTATTTCCTTATTGAATAGAAAACTAGTTTTACTGTATCTCTGTTATTTTGTGTTAAGTACCTATTAATAATCTATAGTCATTTCATTCTGCTCATAAAATCCAGATCAGTGGTATCAGAGCGGTCTGCTCCTTGTCGTCTTAATGCATGTCCCCAATGAGGCCGGAGTACAAAGAGTTGGGTCTCGAGCTTGTTTCCCTTGAGAAAAAAATCTCTCGCACACCCAAGCGACCTCTCATGGTAGGAGAAAATAAATATGACATGACAAGAGATTCTTTCAAACTATTGATTGAGGAATCCCTCACACAAGAAAGGAACGAGATGATGGATAGTTTCGTGCAAATCCTTCGACGACTACCAATAGGCGATGCATCTTCTTCGAGCGGAGGTTCCACCCCCTTCAAGGTACAAATAAACTTCAATATTCCTATATTTGAAGGTCAGATAGATGAAAATGTTGTAGACAAGTGGTTGAATCTACTAGAAGGGTATTTTTTTGTCCATAACTTTTCAAATAGAGAAACGATTGCTTTCGCGCTCCTCAAAGTCGTTCCCCACATCAAAGATTGGTGGGAAACTTTCTGTGAGAAAAAGGAAATAGAGGAACCCTCACTATTTACAGTCACAGGCACCTGGGATTCCTTCAAGGATTCTATTAAAGAACAATACTACCCTTTCAAAATTTATGATGACTTGCATACCAAATGGACCACACTGCAGCAAGAAAGAGACCAAGTAGTGCCAGATTTCATGAATATATTTCATACCTTTCACACCAAGATGGGTATCAAAGATTCAGACTGACATCTAGTGCTCAAGTATCATGACTCTTTGCATAGATACATCCATACTAAAATGGAATTTTTGGACATCTCATCCTTGGGCACGGCCTACCGATATGTCGTAAAAATCAAGCAGAAGCTCAAACAAAAAACGAGACAATTTGGGCCTGGGAAAGCTCACAACAAAAGCTAGGAAATGGTAGCCCCAACCCACAGAACAAAGGAAAGAGAAAATATAGACAGTATCAGGACAACCAGTCCAAGCTGCAAGCAAAGAAGGACACCAGAAAGACGAAGAAAGATACTGAGAAGTAGTGCGACTTCCATAAGATCCCTTTTCATAACACTACTGACTATCACTCAAAGAAGTCGCTGGTGGCTGAAGTGAAAGCCTCTGAATCAGATGTGGGTTCAGACTCTGAGCCACAACTAGAAAGGGAAAGGAGGATCATTAATGAAGAACCCAGTGCCACCATTGCTACCACAAATCTCTAGCCCGGTGAACCAGACAAGCCAGAAGAAGGAGAACGCCTCTTCCATTCACATATGTGGGTAAAAGGTACCTCATTTCACTTCATCATGGATAGCGGTATCTAGAAGAACCTCATCTCAATAGAGGTTTTCAAGAATCTAGCCCTGTCGACAACACTGCAGCCACAACCCTACACCATTGGATGGCTCTGCCAAGGAAGTGATCTGCGTGTCAACCAATAGTGTCGACTGTCATTCCGCATCAAGCCCTTCAAAGACGAGGTATTGTGTGATGTTTCTCCTCTTGAATTTTATGATTTTATTTTGGGCTAGCCTTATTTATGGAAACATTATGTTATATATGAGTCTAGGCCTCGTAGTGTTATTATTACTTTGAATAGGAAATTGTATAGGATACCCGAAGCAGTCCCACCTAGTGTTATTTCCTTGATATCTACTAAGCAATGTGGGAAGGCCATCTCTCAGATGGGGAATTTTTTCTTCTTCATGATTCACTCTCAGAATAAGAAAAAGATCATAGCCACATCCATGGTCACTGCGACTGACCTCTCCACACAACAGAAGCAAGTAGATAAGGTCGTGGAAGAATACTCAGATATCTTCTCCTCACCTACCAGGGTACCTCTGCACTGCCAGGTCAATCACCCCATCGATCTGACCCCCGACACATCTCTTCCCAATGGGCCAGTCTATCATCGCTCTCTGTTAGAGAATGAGGAGATCAAGCGATAGATCTAAGGACTGCTCCATAAGGGGCACATCTATCCCAGCTCATCACCTTGCAGGAGCCCAATCATGCTATTATAGAAGAAATATGGAACCTGGTGACTCTGCATTGATTACTGGGCTCTGAATAAAATCACAGTCAGAAACCAGTACCTAATTCCTCGAATCAAGGACCTCCTTGATCAGCTCACGGGGGCCAAATACTTCAGTAATATTGATCTGAAGTCTAGCTAATACCAAGTCCCGATAGAACATACAGATGTATGAAAAACCACCTCCAATTCAAAGGAAGGCCTTTTTGAATGGTTGGTCATGCCCTTTGGTTTGATAAATGTTCCGACCACTTTCATGAGGATGATGGATGATATCCTGCGACCATTCTCCAATACATTTGTAGTGGTGTATATGGATGGCATTCTCATTTACATCAAGACTTGGGTCGAACATTTGAGGCATATTGAGTAGGTTCTGCACACCTTGCGACAGTACAAGCTATATGCCAACTTAGAAAAATGTACCTTCGACATGGAAAAGGTCCATTACCTGGGCTACATAATTGATCAACATGGAATACATGTGGATCCAGCCAAGATCCAAGTCATCGGTGACTGGCCAACCCCAACCACACTCGCTGATCTTTGGATCTTCTTGGGTCTTGCCAATTTCTACTGCAGGTTCATGTTGGGATTCTCCCATATTGAATGGGCCCTTAGCCAAATAACCAGGGGCAGTGGTAAGGTGAAATTTGTGTGGGGTCAGTCCCAACAACAAGCATTCAAAGATTTGAAGAAACACTTGTGCTCAACCCCAGTACTTTCACTACCAGACCTACAACATCCCTTTGAGATCAAGACAGATGCTTCATACTATGTGGTGGGCATTGTTGTCACTCAGAATGGCCACCTCGTGGCCTATCATAGTGAAAATCTATCATATGTTGTCCATAAGTACCCTACTTATGACAGAAATTTACTTCATTGTCCAAGCCTACCGCCAATGGAGGCATTACTTTCTTGGGAAGGAGAAAATCATCCACACTGATCATAAGTCGTTGTAGTTCATGCAGACACAAGGGAAATCGCATAATGATCACCATCAAAAGTGGTCCACATACTTGCAAAAATTCCACCTCAACATCAAGTACAAAACAAGAAGCACCAATCGCATTGTTGATTGCCTCAGCTGACCTCCAGTCACTGACACTCACCACGGTGCTAGAATTATATGGCCATGAGACCTTTGGATGACCCCAACTCTATGAGAGAGACCTGGACTTCTTCACCACCTACCAAATGTTGGGTGCAAACGCAGTTGTCGATAATTTCCATCTTCAGGATGGGTTGTTGTGTCGTCTGGGCCATATCTATGTTCCATCAAGCGAGTGAGCGAAGCTGATCTAAGAAGCCCACTACATTCAGTTGGCATGACACTTTGGCATTGAAACGACAGTGGAAATTATATAGAAACATTTCTACTGACCGAAACTTCGACAGGACATCAGCAAGTATATCAGGTCCTGCACTACCTGCGCTATTGACAAACCAACCACTAAGAAATAGGGCCTGTACACCCCTCTTCCTACTTCTGAAAGGCCATGGGAATCCATCTCAATGGACTACATGTCGGGCCTCCCGTCCACCAAACGGGGAAATGAATGTGTTTTTGTGGTTGTTGATCACTTTTCTAATATAACAATTCTAGTTGCATGTAAGAAGAACATCACAGCAGAGGCCAGTGCCAAGATATTCTTTGAACGAGTCTGGGTACATTTTGGAATCCCCAAAAACATTGTCTCATATCAAGATAATCGATTTCACAGCACATTCTAGTTGAGCCTCTAGTCACTGTTGGACACCAAGCTCACCAAATCCATGGATTTCCACCCCCAGAAAGATGGCCAAACCGAAGTCGTAAATCGAATTATTGTGCATATCCTTTTCCTGTATAATTAAAATCACCCTCACACATGGGATGAGAGCCTTCCCTATGTCCAACATATCTACAACTGAGCCCTGCATAGCTCAACTAGCCACAACCCCTTTTAGGTGCGGTTAGGCTTCCAACCATTGGGTCCCATAGATGTTGTGCTTCTCCTTGTGGTCACCTCGACCAACTCATCTCCTGCTCCAACTAAAGTTGACAAAGCCACCCGGTTCATTGAGAAGATCTAACACATACGACAACAAGTTCAGGATATCCTACAAAAGTCCAATGACAAGTACAAGCAGCACCATGATCAACATCAGGTGCTACATAAGTTTCAGCTGGGTGACAAAGTTTGGTTGCACTTGCAGAAAGAAATCCTTATAATACCCCATCCAAAGCTTCACCCACTCCATTATGGTCTGTACACCATCACAAAGGTTGTGGGGGATAATGATTTTGAGCTCAACATTCCTCCTTTCCTTGGCTTGCACCCAGTGTTCAACGTGGATCTCCTTTGCCCTTATTTCCGACCATTATTAGACACCTCATACGTAGTGGAGCCACTGACACCAACAGATCCCAACCCCGACTGCATACAATAGGAATCCAATGATCTGATTATGGACACATACATCAAGGGAAATATACAACAAAGGATCTAGCTTTATCGAGTCGTCAAAGTAGGGTAGCTCCTGCACCAAGGTAAGTGGCTCCCCCGGGGCCAAATTCAGTAGAAATTTCCTTATATGATGGGGGAAATCAATGCAATGGAGAACACTGCTTCATAAGGAGGGAGGATTGATCCAGGTGGATATCAGTGGCCACCCACCTCTTCCAACTGGCTCAAAACATTTTTCTGACAATTTTGGCACTATTCTTAGCAGTTTTAACTTCTAGGGCCATTTTGAGGGCCTAAATCAAGGTTTTTCAGGACATATCTTCTCAATGATAGCCAAAGGAATGATTGGGCCCCAAAAATGAATCTCCTTGAATATACCTTTCCAATGGGCTATCATATGCCTAAAATGGAGATCGTATGCAAAGGTTATGACCCCAGGAAGTTGATGTACTAACTTACCCAAACGGAGCCCACATGACTTTTGGCGCTTCATCTCCTACGGTTAGATTTTTGGATGTCTAGGGTTTTTGGCATTCCTGCTTATTGTAAAAAGGCCTTCAAAGCCTCATTGTAGTCATCTTCTTGCAAATGAGCGCAACTGTCACATCTCTTCCTAGAGATAAGTTGCCACTATTCCAGCAAGCTTGTTTCTGCTGCATTTTATAGTTTCATATTATTTCCTTATTGAATAGAAAACCAGTTTTACTGTATCTCTATTATTTTGTGTTAAGTACCTATTAATAATATATAGTCATTTCATTCTGCTCATAAAATCCAGATCAGTGGTATCAGAGCGGTCTGCTCCTTGTCGTCTTAATGCATGTCCCCAATGAGGTCGGAGTACAAAGAGTTGGGTCTCGAGCTTGTTTCCCTTGAGAACAAAATCTCTCGCACACCCAAGTGACCTCTCATGGTAGGAGAAAATAAATATGATGGGAGAGGAGATCCTTTCAAACTGTTGATTAAGGAAGCCCTCACGCAACAAAGGAACGAGATGATGGATAGGTTAGCACAAATCCTTTGATGACTACCAACAGGTGACGCATCTTCTTCAAGCTGAGGCACCACCCCCTTCAAGGTACAAATAAAATTTAATATTCCTATATTTGAAGGTTAGATAGATGCAGATGTTGTAGACAAGTGGTTGAATGTACTAGAAGGGTATTTTTCTATCCATAACTTTTCGAATAGAGAAAAGATTACTTTTGCACTCCTCAAAGTCATTCCCCATGTCAAAGATTGGTGGGAAACTTTCTGTGAGAAAATGGAAATAGAGGAAGCCTCACTATTTATAGTCACGGGCACTTGGGATTCCTTCAGGTATGTTATTAAGGAACAATACTACCCTGTCAGAATTTATGATAACTTGTATACCAAATGGACCATAGTGCGGCAAGAAAGAGACCAACCAGTGCCAGATTTCACGAATATGTTTCATACCTTGCACATCAATATGGGTATTAAATATTCAGAGCTACATCTAGTGCTTAAGTATCACAATGCTCTGTATAGATACATCCAGACCAAAATGGAATTTTTGGACATTCATCCTTGGGCGTGGGTTACCAATATGTCGTCAAAATCGAGCAGAAGCTCAAACAAAATACGCGGCAATTTGGGCCTAGGAACCCTTCATAACAAAATCCAGGAAAGGGCAGCCCCAACCCACAGAACAAAGGATAGAGAAAATATGGATAGTATTAGGACAACCATTCCAAGACACAAGAAAAGAAGGACACCGGAAAGAAAAAGAAAGATATCGGGAAGTGGTGTGACTTCAATAAGAGCCCTTTGCATAACACTGTTGATTACCGCTCAAAGTAGTGGCTGGTGGCCAAAGTGAAAGCCTCTGAATCATATGCAAGTTCAGACTTTGAGCCACAACCATAAAGGGGAAGTTGGATCATTGATGCAGAACCCAGTGCCACCGTTGCTACCACTAAGCTCCATCTCGGTGAACTAGATGATCTATAAGAAGGAGAACACCTCTTCCATTCATAGATGTGGGTAAAATGAACCTTGCTCCGCTTCATCATGGATAGCGGTAGCCAGAAGAACCTCATCTCAACAAAGGTCATCAAGCTGCTGGACTTGTCGACAACACCGCACCCACAACCCTACACCATTGGGTGGCTCCACCAAGGAAGCGATATCCGTGTTAGCCAACACTGTCGATTGTCATACGACATCAAGCCCTTCAAAGACGAGGTATTGTGTGATTTTTTTCCTCTCGAAGTTTGTGATGTTATTTTGGGCCAACTTTATTTATGGAAACATCATACTGTATATGATTCTAGGCCTCATAGTGTTATTATTACTTTCAATAGGAAATTGTACAGGATACTTGAGGTAGGCCCACCTATTGTTATTTCCTTGATCTCTGCTAAGCAATGCAGGAAGGTCATCTCTCAAATGGGGAAGTTTGTCTTCTTCATGATTCACTCTTAGAATAAGTGAAAGATCACAACCAGATCCAGGGTCTCTGTGGCTGACCTCTCCACACCACAGAAGAAAGTAGATAATTTTGTGGAAGAATACTCAAATATCTTCTCCTCACCTACCGGGGTACCTCTGCATTGCCAGGTCAAGCACCCCATCGATCTGACCCCTGGCACACCAATGCCCAATGGGCCAGTCTATCGTCACTATCTGTTAGAGAATGAGGAGATCAAGTGACAGATCTAAGAAATTCTCCACAAGGGGCATATCCATCCCATATCATCACCTTGTAGGAGCCCAATCATGCTGGTACAAAAGAAAGATGGAACCTAACAACTTTGCATTGATTACCGGGCTCTCAATAAAATCACAGTCAGAAACTGGTACCCGATTCCCTGAATTGACGACCTCCTTGATCAGCTCATGGGGGCCAAATACTTCAGTAGGATTGATACGAAGTCTGGCTACCACCAGGTCTCGATAGAACAAACAGATGTATGGAAAACCACTTTCAATTCAAAGGAAGTCCTTTTTGAATGGTTGGTCATTCCCTTTGGTTTGACAAATGCTCCAACCACTTTCATGAGGATGATGGATGATATCCTGCGAACATTCACCAATATGTTTGTAGTGGTGTATCTGGATGACATTCTCATTTATAGCAACACTTAGGACGAACATTTGCATCATATTGAGTAAGTTTTGCACACCCTACGGCAGCACAAGATATATGCCAACTTGGAAAAATTCTCCTTTGGCATGGTCAGGGTCCATTACCTAGGCTACATAATTGATCAGCATGGCATACATGTGGATCCAACCAATATCCAAGTCATGCATGACTAGCTAGCCCCAACCACACTCACTGAGATTTAGATCTTCTTGGGCCCATATTGCATGGGCCCTTAGCCAAATAACCAGGGGTGGTGGTAAGGTGAAATTTGCTCGGGGCCAGTCCCAACAACAAGCATTCGACGATTTGAAGCAACACTTGTGCTCAGCCCCAGTACTTTCACTACTAGACCTGCAACAACCCCTTGAGATCGAGACAGATGCTTCAGACTATGTGGTGGATGTTGTTCTCACTCAGCACAGCCACCCTGTGGCCTATCATAGTGAGACATGATCAGATGTTGTCTGTAAGTACCCTACTTATGACAAAGAAATGTACTCCATTGTGAAATCCTTCCACCAGTTGAGACATTACATTCTTGGGAAGGAGACAATCATCCACCCTGATCATAAGCCACTGCAGTTCATGCAGACACAAGCTAAATTGCAAAATGATCACCATCAAAATTGGTCCACATACTTGCAGCAATTCCACCTCAACATCAAGTATAAAAAATGAAGCACCAATCACATCAATGATTACCTCAACAGATCGCCATTCATGACACTCACCATGATGCTAGACTCATGTGGCCATGAGACCTCTGGATGGCCCCAACTCTATGAGGCAGACCCAGACTTTGCCACCACCTGCCAATGTTGGGTGCAAACACAGTTGTCGATAATTTCCATCTTCAGTATGGGTTGTTGTGTCGTCTGGTCCATATCTGTGTTCCATTAAGCGAGCAAGTGAAGCTGATCAGGGAATCCCACTACAATCGGGTGGAAGGACACTTCGACGTCGAAAAGATAGTGGCAATGCTATAAAAACATTTCTACTGGTCGAAACTTTGTTAGGAGGTCAGCAAGTATATTAGGTCCTACACTACCTGCATTATTGCCAAACCGACCACTGAGAAATAGGGCATGTACACCCCTCTTCCTGTTCCTGAAAGGCCATGGGAATCCATCTCAATAGACTACATGTCAGGCCTCTCATCCACCAAGTGGGGAAATGACTATGTTTTTTTGGTTGTTGATCACCTTTCTAAGATGGGGATTCCTGTCACCTGCAAGAAGAACATCATAGCAGAGGCCACTGCCAAGCTCTTCCTTGAACGAGTCTAGGTACATTTTGGAATCCCATAAACCATTGTCTTAGATTGAAATAGTTGATTTCTCAGCACATTTTTGTCAAGCCTTTGGTCACTGTTGGACACCAAGCTCACCAAATCCATGACCTTCCACTCCTAGACAGATGGCCAAACCGAGTTCATAAATTGAATTATTGTGCATATCCTTCCCATGTATAATTCAAATCACCCTCACACATGGGATGAGAGCCTTCCCTATGTCCAACATAGCTACAACTGAGCCCTACATAGCTCAACTAGCCACAACCCCTTTTAGGTGGGGTTGGGATTCCAACCATTGGGCTCCATAGATGTTGTGCTTCCCCTTGCAGTCACCTCGACCAACTCATATCCTGCTCCAACTGAAGTTGACAAAGCCACTCGGTTCATTGAGCATATCCAACACATCCTCCAATAGGTTCAAGATATCCTACAGAAGTTCAATGACAAGTACAAGCAGCACCATGATCAACATCGGGTGCCACATAAGTTTCAAGTGGGTGACAAAGTTTGGTTGCACTTGTAGAAATAAAACCTTACATGACTCCATCGGAAGCTTCGCCCACTCCGTTATGGGTCATACACCATCACCAAGGTCATGGGGGATAATTCTTTTGAGCTCAACATTCCTTCTTTCCTTGGCCTACACCCAGTGTTCAATGTGGATCTCATTCGCCCTTACTTCCCACCATTATTGGACACCTCAAACGTAGAAAATCAGCTGGCACCAACAGAGCTCAACCCCAACTACATACAACAAGCATCCAGCGATCAGATTGTGGACACATAGATCAAGGTAACTTGACAACAAAGGATCCAACTTTATTGAGTCGTTAAAGCAGGGCAACTCCTACGCCAAGGCAAGTGGCTCACCCGTGGCCAAATTCAACAGAAATTTCCTCATATGATGGGGGAACTCAACGAAATGGATACCATTGCTTCCTAAGGAGGGAGGATTGATCTAGGTAGATATCAGTGGCCACCCACCTCTTCCAACTAGCTCAAAATAGTTTTCTGACAATTTTGGCAATTTACTATTTTTAGCAGTTTTAACTTACAGGGCCATTTTGAGGGCCTAAATGAAAGTTTTTTGGGATATAGATTCTCAATGATATCCAAATGCATGATTGAGTGCCCAAAATTAATCTCCTCAACGATACCTTTCCAACAGGCTATCATACACCTAAAATGGAGATCGTATGCAAAAGTTACGACCCCGAGAAGTTGATGTACTAACTTACCCAAATGAGGCCCACATGACTTTTGGTGCTTCATCTCCTACGGTTAGGTTTTTGGATGTCTAGGGTTTTTGGAATTCCTGTTTATTGTAAAAAGGCCCTCAAATCCTCATTTTAATCATCTTCTTGCAAATGAGCACAACTGTCACATCTCTTCTCAGAGATAAGCCACCACCATTCCAGTAAGCTTGTTTCTGTTGCATTTTACAGTTTCAACTTATTTCCTTATTGAATAGAAAACTAGTTTTATTGTATCTTTGTTATTTTGTGTGAAGCACCTGTTAATAATCTATATTTAGTTTGTTCTACTCAGAAAATTCAGATTAGGGTTGGTGTAGTGCTCATTTCTCCCACTAAAAGAGAAATTTATTTATCCTATAAACTAGAGTTTGAGGCCACCAATAATGATGTAGATGAATATAAATCCTTGATTCTAGGCTTGGAGGTAGCAAGAAAAATGAAAATTACCAACCTGGTGATATTTAGAGATTCAAAACTAGTGGTGCAACAAATCAAGGGTTTCTATCAAGAAAGAAATCCTAGGATGAGGTCATACATAAATTAAGTGTGGGATATGATTGGTAATTTTATGAAGCTTTCAATATTTCTATTGTCTTAGGAGAATTTAACCGGTAGGCTTATTCCTTAGTAGTAGCAGTCATTACTTTCAAGCCACTATCTATTCCCCAAGTGAAATATTAAATTGAGATGAGGTATAGACCATCCATACCTGGCAACATCAAATATTGGCAAGTTTTTTAAGATGACCAACAAATCAAAAAGTTCATGGAGGTGATAGATGAGTTTTCAAACACTCCCATTGATTTAGATGATGAAGAAGAGACTAACAAAATGATTGTGAGATAAAATAAATCCCCCACTGAATTTAGTGATTACATGGCTAAACATAAAGACATCCAACTGAAGAAAAAAATTATTCCAAAAGCGTTGGTGCCTCTGGAGAAATTGTTTGATAGAAATGATGTACATGCTAAGACAACAGTCCTTCCCAAGGATGAAAACATTGAGGACTGTATTTTAGGTACATAAGAGGATCCCAAATACATAAATTTATCCGAAGAGATTCCTACTGAGCATAAGACAAGATACATGTAGTTTTTCAAAGAATACATGGATGTTTTTTCTTGGAAGTATGAAGACTTAAACACTTATGATACCAGGATCATAAAACATAGAATAATTCTCAAGCCTAGTACTAAACCTTTTAGGAAGAAAATAATGAACATTAACCCTCTTCTACTACCTCCTATTGAGAGGTAAGTAAGGATATTACTAAAGGATCAAATTATAATACCCCTCGGGTATTCTGAATGGGTATAAAATTTGGTTCTAGTGAGGAACAAGAGTGGAGAAATAAGGCTCTGTGTGGAATTTAGGAACCTGAATAAATTTTCATCAAAGGATAACTATCATTTTCCCAACATGGATCAGATATTGTAAAAAGTGGTGTGGGAAAACATAATATCCATGATGGATGGTTTCTCAAGATACAACCAAGTGACAATGCATCTGGAGGATAGGGAGAAGACAACCTTCACAACACCATGGGGGCCTTTCATGTTTGATAAGATGCATTTTGTTTTGATAAATACATGAGACACATTTCAAACATATATGGATATAGGGTTTGTGGGAGAGAAATAAATATTAATTGTTATATACCTTGATGACATTACTATATTCTCAAATAAATATGAAGATCACATCAATAGTTTGAGGCATACCTTTGTGAAATGAAGGAAATTTGGCTTTTCTTTGAACCCAAAAAAGTATTATTTTTCCACGAAGGAAGGAAATATTTTGGTCTATATAGTATCCAAAAAAGGGGTGAATATGGATCTAGAAAGGGTAGAGGCAATTAAGTAAATTTCATTTCCTAGGAATGAGAAAGAGATACAATATTTCCTAGGTAGAATGAATTTTATGAGAAGGCTTGTCCCAAATTTTGATGAAATGGTAAAACATATCACTAACATGTTAAAGAAAGATCATGAAATTAAATGGAATACTAAATATAACGAGTCTTTTCAATAGATCAAAGAGGCATTGGGAGAGTCTCCAGTTCTTGTTATCCCGAATTATGATAAGGAATTATTCATTTTCTCTTTTTCCTCATAACATACCATATATGATGTGTTGTTATAGAAAAATGAAGAAATCAAGAGAAACCCATAGACTTCTTCAATATACCCTAAGAGATGTTGAACTAAGATACAATAGCCTAGAGAAACAAGCATATGACCTGGTGAAGGAATTGGAAGAATTCAGAGATTACATATTCCACTCCAAGATATTATCTTATGTGACCACCAATGTGATAAAATACATTCTCACACGGCCTAACAGTGAGGGAATAAGGGGTAAATTGATTTCCAAATGTCAAGAGTACGATGTAGATATTAAATTCTAAAAACTGGTAAAAGGGAAAGGACGTTCCCAAATCCTACCTGAATCTAATTGTAAGGCTATAGACATGAATTCACTATCATTAAGCATCATGGAAACAAAACGTAAAGGACATGAAACACAAGAACCATATTTGAAGATATGCCTTGAATGCTTTGAATCTGGTTGGTATAAGGATATAATTTTTTACCTACAGAACTTAGGTTTCCCACTAGCTTGGGAAAAATGGAAGGCTAGATCTATTAAAATTAAAATTGTGAAGTATTTCATTTTGGGAGAAAATATTTTTTGGAAGGATCCAAGAGGAATTTTGTTAAATTGTATTATTGAAGAAGAAATTGAAGGCATTGTCAATGAGTTTCACAAGGGACTATGTGGGGGTCATCATGCTTGGATATCCACTGATACAAGATCATCAGAGTTGGATATTATTGACTCTCATTTTTTTCTGATGTCATTTGCATGGTTAGATCATGTGTAGAATGCCATATTTTCATAGGGAAGAAAAAATTGCATTCCCTCCCACTGAGACCTATCGAAGTTGAGAAAGATTTTCAGTAGTGGGGATTGGATTTCATTGGTGAAATCAATCCAAATTCAAGGGGTAAAAAAAAATGGATTCTGATAGCCACAACCTATTTCACGAAGTGGGTAGAGGCCATCCCCACAAGGGAAACAACTCATGACACATTCATCATAAAATTCCTTGAGGAGAATATCCTAGCAAGATTTGGGTGCCTAAGAAATATCACCAGTGATAATTCCCAATCCTTTAAGTCTACCAAATTGATCCAATTTTTCAAAAACTCTAACATAGAGCTTGGACACTCTACTTCTTACTATCAACAATTTAATGGTTTGGATGAGTACTCTGATAAGAATCTCATCAATATTATCATGAAATGGTTATCCCAAAATTAAAAGGAATGGGATTCTCACTTGAAGTATGTAGTTTGGGAAGACAGGTTCAACATAAAAATGTCTATTAGAACTTCTCCTTTTCATATGGTATATGGATTGAAATCTATTTTTCCTATTCAACTGATCCTTCCTATGATGAAGTTTCTACAATATGAGGAGGCCTAATTATATGATATGCATAGGAGAATCAACCATTTGATTGAAGTTCAACAGGTAAGAGAACAAGTGTAGATAAATTCCCAGGATCATAATGAAAGAATAAAGGAATATTTGATAAAAGGACTAAAGAAAGAAATTTCATGACAAGAGATCTAGTCCTAAAGTGGGATGGATGAAGGGAAGCTAAAGGAAATCATGGGAAGTTTGAAAATCTTTGTCTTGGACCCTTCCAATTTGTTGCAGTTCAAGATAACAACATATATGAATTGGCTCAGTTGGATGGAGAATTGTTTGAGGCTCCTTTTCATGGGAGGTTTCTCAAGCACTTCTTGTAGTACTAAATTCTACAAATCTTCTAACCATATACATAAATAATTCCTTTTTAGTCCTTTCCATGAATTTGTAATTTTACTTCATTCACCATTTGTTACATAAGAAAGTAGGTAGAGTTCTAAAATTTTAAGCTATTGAGAATTTTTGTTTCATATATCAAATCATCTTTCAGGTGTGAGGGAGGTGTATCATTTCAAAGAAGACTCCATAACCCAATAGAGTAAGGCATTTGGTCTAATGTTATCAACATACCAGAAGAGTATGTTGTCTCCGGTGGAGCCGATGTTAGTAGCATATTTGACCATGTAACTAATATAAAGTTTTACCAAGTTTATAAGGCCGATAATGGACATGATAGAGATAGAGGGTAAGCTTCTAGAGCATGTGGATTGAAGGTGCTAAGTTATTTTAAGGCACCTTGAAGAAAATATCATAAAATTCATGCACTAGGTGTCTATTGATCTTGAAATATGATAAGTTAGAAACTCTCTCTCTCTCTCTCTCTCTCTCTCTCTCTCTCTCTCTCTCTCTCTCTCTCTCGTATATCCATTCCTACACTTAGAAAACAATTTCAATTTGTGGTGGATTCATGAGTCTAGTTGTAACTTCTGCCACCCTCAAAGTGCACCTTTCTACTCCACTCTCACCAAAATGCACCAATACTTAGAATTTCCTTGAAGTATTTCATGGGTTCATCCATATTGTCTTGTAAGTACAATTTTCCATCATCACTAAATCACACATCAATATTCTTCCACCCTCATTTTACACTATACTTAGAATCTTTTTCTTCACTAGGGAATAATTGCTTGTTCATCTCATATCCAAAACTTTGTTCGTCCACTTCACAATACTTTGTTGTTTTTGAGATTTCAGTTCCTTCTTAATAATATAACATTTATCCATTTTAATGTCTCACTATCAAAGAAAATATCTTGTCATAAGTCTTTGAAAACTTTTCTTTCCATTCGTCTATCCATCCACTTTTGGGTACTTAGTCATTTTCAACAATTTCTATCGTGGGTCTGGTATTATTCCATAATCTCTTTATATTTCTCCACCACTCTGTCACTCCATGATGAATATTCATTCTTCTTGTCACATTTCCTGAATAACATTAAATGCTAAATATTACAGAAAGTAACAAGTGGTTAAGTATTAAAGGCCTCATTTAATGGTGATTTTATCGAGATCATCCTCAATAGATTCAAATTAATTTCACCTTAATCGTTCTTTCGAAAGAAGAGCTTCAAGGATTATCATGTAAAAATAATTTTTTTGATATTAATGTTCATAAAGACTGTAAATAAATCGCCAAGGCTTTAAGCATGATGAAGATAAGGAAATAAATATTTTGGGCAGATACTTTGAATACATTTGTGTGAGAAGATCCAAAATATCATTGATCAAGAGATTACAAGTAATCTTCTATGTTTCCACCTCAAGAAAGAAACAATAATGATATGTGGGTATCAGGAATTGCTAAGGCAGAGTGTATCATAGAAGTTTTTGATGCTACAAATCTCATTTCATGGTGCATAGACAAGTACGAAAATAATCAAATAATCATTCAATTACAATGAAAATTCCCAATTTCCCTTGGGCCATCTACTTTAAAAAATATGTTGAAGCTACCTGATTTGACAATGACATTCAAAGATGATGAAGCTAAACAATTTCTGAAGAATAGAAATTGTGGTAAGGACCTATTGCTGCAATATTTGGAAGATTTGGCGACAATGCGAGAGGATTTATCAATTATATAGGTCAGTCAATTGAGAAAACCATATCAAGAAATGGTGTGGCCTCTATCTAGGGTTATTGGGAAAGAGTCATCTGATACAATTCCTCATATGGATCTTTATAATTTATATTTTTCTATCCAATAAAAAGCGATTTTTGATTGGTCCAAAATTATCTCTTTTGAAATATCATTCTAGTTATCAATGTTTAGGAAGAAAAATAAGTTATTTATGTTTTCATACTTAATATTTTCCATCACATACTATCGTGTATTTGAAGGTTTTCATTTAGAAAAACAAAGTGTTGGAAGCCAATACAATTTTTCTATTGCCCTATAAGCTGCCTACACCTATGTCTTGCGAACTTCAAGTTTTCGTCGTGTTTTTCAGATAAACGAAACTTTCATTTCTTGAGACATTTACACATTTGTCTTCGTGAAGTTTTCATGACTGTAAGCATGAAAACCTCTCCTTTCGAGGTCACATTTCGATCACTATCTGAAACTGTGATGATCTTTTTATCGATATACCCACTGCACTTACCTTTTTGTTTATCATCATGTGACTGTAAGGATTTTCGAATTATGCTCATTAGACATTCTTATATTGATTGCTTAACTTGATTTTATTGAATTTGTAAGACATTGAGTATTTGGATTTGCATTTTATGACTTGCCCAATCGTTAATCCTGTGAAATGCATAGGGGTTTGATTAAATTTTTATATACATATGATGTAATCCCTATGTTAATTTTTTCATAATTTATAGGCTGGTCAGCTATATGAATAGAATTTTGGCACCATGGTTAAACTATGGATTATACACATTGGTTCATTTTGACTTGGGTTTTGATTTGTATAGCATAGTGTTGGCACGGATTGGTATTCACCTTTGATTTCATTGCTTGTGCACATGGTTTAATGGTTGAACTATGCTTTGATGGGTATAACARCTATGTAAAACTCTCAATTGTACAGTTGATATGATAGTTATGCATGCCAGAGATAACCTCCAACCCCCTCGCACACTTTGCATCAATGCCTACCTCCTTACCAGGGTTATCTTTGTTGATTTTTGGGAAAAACTCTAAACCTACTATGTTCAAACCCTTGTCCCTTAGCCCAGCTCTCAGTGTGTTATCTCTTGGATCCTATAGGGTGAATTCAAACCCCCTGGTTTTCAGAATCGATTGTGGTTTCAGTTTGCCAAAGAAAACTGCCCCGGATTTGCTCCCAGAGTCACGTTTTTGCGTGAGCAATTCTGGGCAAATGGTGTTGAATCAGATCGAACGGTTGAAAACCCAGAACCGTTTTTAGCCCCTTTACCCTCAAAGCAGATGGTTTCCTCAGAAATTGAGTGGATACAAAGATCTAGCTCTCGTTTTCCAGGTCAATTTTTCAGTAGCAAATACATGCGTTTTGAGTCTACGAGCATTTGCCAGAGTGCTCATCACTTCTCCAGACCTATGTTTCAAATCCCTTTTGCCTGTCCAACCTTATGCTTCAAATTTTTATTGAAACCCTTGATCAATCGTCACACGGGTATGGAAAATTTGATATCATTTCATTTTGTAAATAATCGCTTGTTCATATGACAAATTTGGATTCGTTTTGAATAACTCTGTGTCCAACATTGATTTTCTCTGCATGCTTTCTATATATGGACTGGCCTTGAATAGAAACACATTTAATTCGATTTATGATTTGATTTGTTCCTATATTTGACTTAATCATGATTCAATTTGATTGTTATCCAGTTATGATTACAATTGTTGTTGATGGGTATGATTATTATTGTTGGTCATGTCTGTTCACTGTTTAATTCTCAGCAAGGATGAAGATTCTCCCTTGAAGGCCATTGATTTTGGCTTTTGGGTCTTCTACAAACCGGGTGATGTATTCAAAGACATTGATAACAGTGGGACAGTCACATTTGAAAAACTGAAGAATGGCCTTGCAAGATTTGGGTCTAAAAACTTTGAATCAGAAGTTAGGCAATTGGTGGATGCTATAGATGTAGATGGGGATGGGATAATTGATTACCTTGAGTTTATTACCACTACAATGCACATGAACAGAATGGACAGGGAAGATCTTCTTTATATTTCCTTTCGGTATGTTGATAAAGACAACAGCGGGTACATTACAAAGTAGGAATTAGAGCTAGCACTGTAAAACTATGGAATGGGTGATCAAGAAACTATTAAGGATATAATTGATGAGGTGGACATGAACAATGATGGACGAATTGACTATGATGAGTTTGTAGCAATGATGAGCAAAGGCAATCAAGACAACAGGAAACATGACATAACTGTTGGGGCTCCAAGACGTAGATAGTGTTGGACACATTATGTATTTTCTGAGGATTATAAATCAAATGGCCAGAGCACAGCTCAAGATGAATTTAAAGAAGCTGGTGCTTATAGTGACCATGAGACAAATAGGGGAAAATCGAACTGTTGTGCACAGTTAACGGAGCCAGTGCCAATTATCAAATCTAAGCATATAAAAAAGAAAAAGACACAGTGAAGAAAAGCTGTCAACCTTACAACAGTCGCTGGAAAAGCATAATGCTAAATGTGCAGAATCCAATTTCACTGATAAACATGAGAAATGCAATGAAAAATCATGGAATTTGGAAAATGTCAAGAAGCTTGTCTCAAAGGCCATTCAGTATCAAGGAACATTTTCTGATAGCCATTTTTGTCAATGTTGAAGCTGCTTTAATTCCCTACACTCATTTCTAGATAGATTTTGTATATATTTATTTGATATTTGTTTTGATTGAATTAGATTAAATTAAGATTATGTTTGTTTTAATTTAGCATGCCAATTTTGGTTTGTTGTGAATTAAATGATTTTCTTTTTTTTTAATTAGTAATTAAATCTTTGTTTTTATGATTTGAATACTTTTCTGTTAGTTTATTTGACTTAAAACATGTATGTTCTTAAATTAGACCAGCTACAGAATCAGCTGATTCTGTAGCTAGTCTACAGGACCAAATTTTTAGCCATTTTATCAAGAAATTATCTTTCTAACTTGTTGTTTTTTGTCTATTACAGGTAAATTCGAATTTGCAATTGAGTGGTTGAGCAGTTAGAGGATATCTCAAGGATTTCACTTGCATTTTATTTGCTTAGTTTAGAAGATTTTGGGGATTTTTCCCAGATTATGTATTTTATTTTTTATATTATCCACAAGGGATTTTTACCTTGTGAAGAGTCTTATAAAAACCTATGGTTTTGTAATATTGAATCATCCTCAGTTGGGGAGAACAAGGATATGGAGTTATGATTCAAACTGGAGCAGAATTGGTGTTTTGTCATAGCTTTCGCTTTTCAATATATCAACACTTTGTTCCATGTTTTGTATATCAACTTGTTTATGGTTTAGTATTGCTTTAGCTACCTAAATCAAATGCAAATGATATAATTTTATTTCTGTCATCTATATATTGTTTCTTCCGAATAGATAAAAGACATAACAGTTGTTAGTTCAATTTGTGAATCATAGCTTTGTCTTCTTCATAAATCGAACTGTAATATATAAGTTTGTTGCATAATAGGTTT
>JZKD02S2274415.1:0-14431 GCA_000966675.3 Picea glauca
AGTCACTTCAATGGTTTTTATGAAGGTAAGCTCTCACATGCATTCTCCCATTCCGCATTCTCCTTTGGATCTCATTCTCTTTTGGCATTCCAAGCCTCATTATCGTGAACACTCTGTTCTTTGTTTAGAAGCTTCCCTCCCCCTACTAGTGTCGATTTTGAATCTATTCCTCACCTTCACTGTGCCCCTAGCCCGCTCTTTGCTAAACCAGATTCTTGGTTTGCCTCTCTCCCCCCATCCATGTTGTAACTCCACCATGTTGAGAGAGAGAGGCAAGCCCAAACAAGGGTTGTATTATTACAGCTTCATAGCCTGATGCAATCACCCCGACCCCTCATTTCCCTCTTTTCCTCCTAGAAGCTCTGCTAGCCCCTCCCACACCGACCATAATTGGATTGAGATTCCTGAACCTCCTCTCAACATCTCAATGTCACCTCCTCACCTATCCAACACCATGCTCGATTTAGGGAGTTTCCAAATTGAGGAAGAAATTCCTCCTTACGAGATGGAAACCACTGAAGCTTCACCAAATCCCTTCAACATCACCATCCCCCCTACTTATCCCACAATGGAGCCAGGGGGTTGTGTGGCTGAGGAAGAAATCTCCCCCAGTTGGTTGAAATATTGTATAGCACGAAACACCACCCACAGGTTAGCCATGGAATAGACTCCACCAATTGGTTTTGATGTAGCCATAGTACCTCATGATGAAATGGTTGGGAGTGGTGTGCAACCCTTGCTCAACCTAGACTGTTTTTTGGATGGCCACCTTCAACTGATCTTCGAGATGCATCAGAACCTAGAGGACCAACTCCACAATCATAGCATCCTCAACAACTGCATGGACCTCCTATTTGAATCCCTATCCTATGCACTGACTCAAAAGCATTGTCCAACATGCAACCAACTGTTCTTTTTCACTTACAAAAATGAAGGATGTTTGGGTTCGCCACACCTCTAGTTTTTCTTTCATTTTTTTTCTATAAGAATCAATTACAATCAATTTTGTTTTTGTTGAAACCTTAGTTTCTGGCAATAGCCACGTCTTGGTTTCTAACAATAGCCACGGCTATATTTTCTTGTAGGCCCCCTGTTTTGGTTTCTATGCATGTGACAAAATAGATGAAAAACTATAAACTATGTATTGACACGATGTTTCTCTAAAATAATACAATATCTTTTATTTAAAAAAGAAATATTCCTTAAATTATTGAAAATGTTGTGTGTCTATGTAAGAGAGAGAAAACATGGTACTACATATTTTAGGATATGTGTTTTATGCTATATTTCATATCATGCATATTATATTTAAAAATACATTTTTTTTATTAGAGTGTTTGTTCAATTCCTAAAGAAAATTTAATTATATACTTATTGATGAATTGATTATTTGTCTTCTTTGTTATAGTCACACCGAATGGGATTCCATAACAATCCTTATTGTAGGAGCACTAGTTAGGTTCTTATAACCATATTGGATATTGAGTGTACACATGTGTCATTGAATGTACCCATGGTGTCCATAACTTAGTGCATATAATGATATTGAGTGTACACATGTGTCATTGAATGTACCCATGGTGTCCATAACCTAGTGCATATAATGATATTGAGTGTACACATGTGTCATTGAATGTACCCATGGTATCCATAACTTAGTGCATATAATGATATTTGTATGAAACACGAGGAAAAATATATTTGAACCTTATGCCTCTCTCAAATATTAAGAATATTGATGGGTTATAGTATTGTCCATTTTTTTCTCATCCTTTCCTCTCTATTTTCCTTCCATAAAGTATCAACATTCCCTTTCCATACTTAATACATTACCACGTAATCAATTAATAACCATTTCAATTTTATCTAATAATTTATTTTAAATTGATATGGTTCGGTCTAAGAAATGTGATAAGATGCTTGGTTTAAATGACTATTTAATAGAAATGTATAAATATTGCTACTATTTCGTAATCACCTCTATTTAAATCTCTACAAAGGATTTTACTTAACCTTATTAAAAAACTTAATTATGTTGTAAAGTTTTTTTTTTTTTTTAGAAAATTTTACATTATATTTATAAAAATATAATCTATTCTCAAAACAGGCATTATATCATATGATTATTTTTTCATGTATTGATCCCCAAAAAACTTAGCTATACAGAATTCCAAATTCCTTACAAAATATCGTCTTCTCCAATGAGACCATAAGAGACAAATACCATCAAGTAAAGCGACTTTCATACTATATCTACTAATACCTCCATATTTGAACTAGGAAAACATAAAATTACTCCTCCTATAGGCAACTAAAACATGTTTAAAGAAAGAGTTGGGCCATCATGGCCTCCTTCCTATTGACTTTCATACTAATCTGAATACAATATCTACTAATACCTCCATCTTTGAACTAGGAAAACATAAAATACTCCCCCTGTAGGAAACTAAAACATGTTTAAAAAAAGAGTTTGGCCCTCATGGCCTCCTTCCCATTGATTGTAGGCAATTCTCCCTAAAAGATTTTTTAGAGCATGCTTTCATAATCTGACCACCTCTTGATTCTCTTCCCTAAATATGTGTGAATAGGATATGTTCCTGAAGTGATTGAGGAGTTCATTTATCCTATCCTTCCAGCTATCTAATGTTACAACCTGAAGTGATCCTCTCCTATTAAGCCAATCAATGACTATTTTTGAGTCCCCTGGAACATGTAAATCTATAATAGAAAGTTTAGAATCCAAAATTAAAGTATCCCAAAATCCCATGAGTTCATCCCTAGTATTTGTTCCTCTTCCACAATTTAAAGTCCATCTATAAGTTGTGTACTCATTCATCTTTAGGACTCCACCTGCCTTACTTATTTCTCCATTCTGTTGCGTGCCCCATCGAACCAATCAATGAATTTATCTTCTGGAATTTTTGTGGTTGATAGCCTACCTTTTTTGTGATTGCCCACAACCCCTAAAGATAGGAAAACTATCTTCTGAATGGAGGGCATACCTGACTCAAAGATAGTCTTGTTTCTATGAATCCAAATATACCAACATATAAAGGTTGGGAGAGTTGGAAAATTAAAGTTTTGTGTTTCCCAATTTTCAAAGCACTCGTTCACCATTTGACTACTCCATCCATCTGAGAGATTTAGAGCATTTTTAACTCTTTCCCATATTGAAATTGTAAAAGGACAAGTTACAAAGAGATGTTTACTTGATTCCCTTTTTCCTTTACAAAAGATAGCATATCCCTAGCCCCATCCAACCTCTCTTTTGGATATTTTTCCAAGTTAAAACTTTATTTTCAACCATAAGCCAGGAAAATAATTTGATCTTTTGTGGGAAATCCCAACTCCACAGTTTTCTCCTCCATCCACCAATTTTAAATTTACACAATTTTTTGGCAAGGGCGTTGTACACATTTTTGACTAAGAGATGCCTTGAATTATTACCTCTAGTCCACTTTAATTCATTTGGTATCTCTAAGAGATGACTCCCTGATCCAATCAGGTTTCTCTTGTACATCTCCCATTCCGCTGCTAATTCTCCTTCCAACCCCAAATATGCACTGTCTAACCAGTTTGTGCAAATCAAACCTTGTGGATGAGCATGTCTTGCTTGATACAGAAGATAATTTTTTTTTAAATTAAGTAAAATGATCATCTCATTTGATTATATGGAGTCCTTCCCCATACCCAAAATTACATCCTTACCAATTAAAATGGAGTGTCCAGAACCTAGCTTCCATTCCAACCAATGTAAAATCATAGGTAAAGTATTTAGAATATTTTTCCATGTCTGTGAACTGTAGGACATGACCGAAGAGGCCAATCTCAACTAGGTTGACACCAAACCATGGGGTAAGTACTTATATTTTATCACCTGATTCTAGATGTAGTTCTTCATCAATACTCTTCACAATGTATTAGTCCCCATAGCCCTGTAGAAAACAAATATATTCCTCAGACCCCAGCCTCCATGCGATTTTGGATTCAAAATTGTCTCCCCATTGCATAAATGATAACTTTTCTTGTTCTTGTTTCCTAACCAAAGGAAGGAAAAAACCATTTTGTGGATCCTATTAAGAACTAAAATTGGGATATGAACTAAAGCCATCCAATCTATTGGTTGGCTCTCTAAGATAGCTTTTATCAACACATACCACCCCCCCAAGGATATCCAGTTATTACACTAGTGGCTAATTATTTTTTCATACTTTTCGATGAGCCACATCCAATCCTCCACATTGTAACATTTTGGTTTTAAAAAATACCAGAGGTATCTAAATCCTTTCGAAAGATCTTTAAAGTTGTAAATATATAATTCTTTCAAAATTGCTAGAGTTTCATGTTGTACTTCAGCATGGAAGAAGGCAGACTTTTGAACATTTATCACCAACCTCGACACTCGATAGAATACACAAAGGATATTTATGATTTCAACCCACTCTGTGACTGTATATTTTTACATTATAAGGCTTTCATCCACGAAAAGTAGGTGTAGGACCTTTAATAATCTAGATACCTTTATCCCTGACAATACTCCATATTCTTGTCCTTTTTTAGTGCAAGGCTAAGTCCTTCCATCACAAGAATGAAAAGGAGAGGCGACAACGGACAACCTTGTCTAAGCTCTCTGCTACTCTGGAAAAAAATTGTTGCCTCTCCATTTATCAAAATAGCGTATGTTGTAGAGGTTACACATCCCATTATCCAATTTGTTGTGGGGACTCCAAAACCAACTTGGAGCAGTATTAGCCACAAAAAATATCAATTTGTGTAGTCATATGCCTTTTTTAAGTGTAGCTTTAGAATAATTGCTTGGATTTTTTTTGGTTTTATACTGTGTAGACACTCCTGAGCAGTGCCAATAGCATCTAATTTTTTTCTTCCCTTAAGAAATCCTAGTTGTTCCTTAGACAAAGAACGAGAGATAATAGGCCTGATTTTCCTCGCAATAACTTTTGAAATGATCTTGTAACATAAGTTGCATAGTGAAATTGGACAAAAATCACTAAAAGTGCTGGGACTATTGACTTTTGGGATTAATGCTAAAAAAGTTAAATTGATCGGTTTAATTACCTCACCTCTAAGTCTTGTTTCCTACACTACATAAATCAATCCCTATCCAACTAGCTCATAGAAATGTAAGAAAAATTATATAGTCTATCCATCTGGCCCTGGAATTTTATCCTTTGCAAATCCTTTTAGAACCTCTATAATTTCCTCATTGGTACAATACTTTTGAAGATTTACAATATCTTTCTCATTAAGAAATCTTGGAAACAACCTTACTGTAGGAATCTGCTCCCCAATGTAATTATGTTTAGTGTCATGAAAGAAAGTTTTAAATAAGTTGGTAGCTTCAACCTTTATGGGCTAGTAGCCTGTATGTAGCTGACCCGCTTCATCCTTTATATCCCATTGTGCTTTTTATTTCTCCTGTATCTTGCAAATAAGTAGAAACATTGTGTATTCTTACCTCCACTTTTAATCCATATAGACCTACTCTTTTGTTTCCATCTCTCTTCCTCATCCAATAGGAGTTTTTTGCGCTCTTCCTCAAGTAACATCATATGTTGTTCAAAATCCTCACTGTGTAAACCCTGAGACTTCTATTTATATATATTTTCTAAAGAATCTTCAATATTTTCCATATCTAAATGTTCATGTAAGCATTTTTCCCAGGACCATAGCTTAACCCGAGATTTTAGAAAAGTGATTCTCTCTACTAATATCCTTTGTTCTCCCATAACTTGTTGAAATTGTAAATCATTCCACAATTCCTGAAACATATTGTCAAAGGAATCTTCACATAACCAGGTTGGGTTTATCTTGAATGGATGTGCGATCATCGACATCTCAGAGCCCAGTTGAAGAAGTACTTGAGCATGATAAAAAAATATAGGGATATTCCACCCAAGTTCTATATCATAGAGATGGCATGATAATATCCTATGCAACATAGATTTGAACAAACCTTTTAGTAATTCCATCAATTCCTGACCTGCCATTATGCCACATAGGAACAACCTCGGCAGGGACTACGCCCACTAGTTTATTTTTTATAAAAATCACCTTAAAAAAGGCCGCCAAAGAGTCAACCAAAGATAACTCCCCCCAAACCTCCTCTAAATATGTTGTGAAATTCATATCTCTTTCCATAATCAAATCATTATGTGCTAACAAGCCCCTACCATCCACGTTTTCCCAAAAAATCTTGCATTCTTGACAGGGGTCATAAACATTTAGAAAATAAACCTTCCTTTTATCCATTAAGCTTGAACCTGACAAACAAATACTGCAGTTTAGGACAGGCTCTAAATAAAAGAATGTTGGATCCAAAGACACCAAGAGACCACTAGACGTCCCCATGGAACTTACTGCACAAATCATCCACTCAGGTTTGAGAGTATACATAAAGTTTCTTGCCTTTTCCACAACCACCATAGTTTCTTGTAGAAATATTATATCAGGAGTTGTTTTAGATATAATTCTTTGCAAGGAGGCCAATCTTAGGGGTCCTCCTACCCCTCTGATATTTAGAGAGAGTAGGATCATGATTTATCCCATGCGAGGGATTTCATGCCTCTTAGCACCCCCTGATCCGTATTAGATGAAAATTGGATTGCAAATAAAGAATTGTTGGTCCCTGCCTTTTTGCGGGAAATCCTAGTTTTGATAGGAGATAATTCATACCCCAAACCCCACAACCACATGGGTTCATTCCCTTTGAAATGCCCATCACCTTGAGGATCCCTAACATCTCCACTAGACACATGTCTAATCATTTCTTACTTCCCCAAGTTGGTCGGTATTGTTACAGAGAAATCCCCCTGCAGACAAGTGGTTTCTCTCTTGGATACTAGACCCCTATAACCAAGACAACTTTTTTTTATTGTGGACACTGACTTTTCTTTTCATAAAGCTAAATCATTCAAAGAAGAAGAAGGAAGAAGGGTAAATACCCTTTTACCAATGTTTGTCCTTGCTCGATCCAGGGTGATCTTGATCTCCAAGTTCTTCAAAAGGTCCTGAGATACAATGAGAAACGACAATGATACTTCCTACTCTACCATGATTAGCTTCATAATGGATCTATGAAAGAAAAAATTTCATGAAACGTACACAAACTTTAAAGTAAACAGGCCAAACATAGATTTATATTAATGAAAACAAAGTGAGATGCATACATCCATGGATGTAGGTGCAACAACTTCACCAAGTTCTCTTTGTCCAGACCCTTGCTCAAATAATCCACACACAGAATGATGATTCTTTAATGATATCTCCCTTATGACATCATAAGTTTGATACTTCACAATGTCTCCATAACAATACCACTCATGATATCATAAGTTTGGTATCTCTCAATCTCTATCTATCTTTTCCACCATGAGAAGGCCTCCTTATATAAGCTTGGAGAGACCTAACCACTTGAGAGGTCTTTGGGATAAGTTTAGGATTCCTCTCCTTCATTTGTTCATATTCCCTAGGATCATTCCTTGACCTCAGATTCAAATCTAACCAACTTCAGAGATTGAGGGGATTCTTCCCTGATTTATCTCAACAAACCCAAATTTGCTCAGAAAGGGTAGGGCTCCCCCAAAAGGGTGCACAGAGCATTTCAACGCTCCCCTAAAGAAGGCTAGGGAGCATCGACACTCCCTAACAATGTATAGGGGAGCATTGCCTTCTAAAAATCATTGTTAAGTGGTTTTCTTCATGGAAAATGCTTTGTACTCTTCATCAAATGATTTATCTTCCTAAAACTAGTCTTTGAGGGTGTCTTAAGTGTCCTTATCATGTCATTAGAGACACAACATAGGAAATATGACAGTATGATGTTTGTGACACTTGTGACAAAAAATGTGACACTTGCGACACTAGCAATGACGACAATGGGTCATCATTGAAGTGAGTAATTTTGATGTGTAACAGGTATCAGAGTGGGGATTTAGGGATCTCTAAAAGAAGTAATTAGTTCTGTAATTATCCTATCCAAAGAAAAGTCACTAGTGACAGGTTCACCATAACCTGGGGAAATTTTAGAATCTTTTGTAGTCAAAATCTCAGGAATTACAGGGCCGCTCAACTCTTGTGTTGCTACATTCTTAGTTAGGGGCCCTACCTGAACATCTAGAATTTTTGCAAACTCAGGATTAACTTCCAATCCATTACCCTTATCTACCTCTGATGATCGAAGAAGATCCAGAAGGAAAATACTATCTAAGTGATCTCTCTCCCATGTAGATAATGTAAAGTAAAACATAGGAAATAATTTTTTTAACTTACCCATAAAAGTGGAGTCCGAAGATTCTGGACTATCCATTTTTCTCATACCAGGGTAATCCCCCAACTCTTGGGCATCCATCATTGGAGTGTAACTGTCATATGACATATCCTCTAAGGATTCCTCCTCAACCAAATCCCCATATATATGAGGACAATTCTTTTGAAGGTGTCTTGTATGCCTACAAAGAGAGTAGTGAAAAGGTATTCCCAAGTAATCCAACCTCTGTACGAGTAGGTGACTTCTCCATTCAATTTCAAGAGTTTCTAGAAGCCCTGCATGGATATCCACTTCCATGAGAAACTTTTCCATTCTCTTGTCCAGGGACTATAGTGATTCTTTGTCAACCTTAATAAAATGACCTAAGGTATTACCAATCACCTCCAAGGATGTTTTATTCCACAACTGTAGAGGTAGACTCGAGAGTAGGACCCATAAGTGAAAAAATATAAAATACTCTATCACCGGATCAAATCTGATGTGCCACCTCTTCAACATCATACTCCCACCCTCATAGCCCCAAAATATTTGTATAATCCTTGCAGCATCCTCTAGGATCTTAAACACAAAGCCATACCACCCTCTCAGCAGAGTCAATACCTCGAGGGAATAACCTATCAAAGTTTACCAGTTATTTTGCATCCACTCTGCAAGTGGCATTTTGCAGCATGATCGATAAGACAATATCCCAACCAAAGCACATAGTGGTATATTACATGACTCTCCAATTCCTACATCCATACCCAATACCATTCTATGTTTAGTCTGTTTTGGCCTCCACACCTGCGTCAAGCACTTAAGCCTTCCCCTCTTTCCTTTTGTGCATCTTCCCTGCACTTCCACTTCCTGTGCTTCAGGTGGAATATTTGTAACCTCTACCTTATTCTGACTAAACTGGCCACCATTTTCCTTCTCTCCACATTCAGAAGAAAATCCCACATAAACTGCACCAGGAAGACAAGCAATACATGTTGGAATATTGGTTCTTGTCATTGATGTCAACCCTAGTCATTGGTTTTTGACCCCAAGATTGATTAAGGTATTTTGGAAATGAAGGAAAATGCACATGCAGATACAAAACCAATGGATGGATAGTATACATCATGTTGTTTCTGGTGGTAGGTGGCATGTCACGTGGATCCTCATGGTTGAGGAGAAATGAATTTTTGAAGATGACAATGTAAATTGAAGAAAAAACTATGTGTTGGCCCTAATGTTAAAAGGAAGTGACATGAATGGTATAAATACATATCATTATGCATTCATTTCATACGGACAATTGTTTTAATGGACAAGGATATATAATTCAAATTTTAGAGGAAATCTTAAGTAAAGAAGGCCGAATTTCAAGGGAGGATGAAGTCTCTTGGTGATGTGTTCTAAGGTATGTTATTTACAGGTCATCTTACCATTTTCGCTATAATGTTGTTTCTAGAATGATTCAAATGGTTAAATTTGGAGACTATTGAGAATACATATCTAGGTAGATATGGTAAAAATTTCAACTCTTTATCTGCTATAATTTTGGAGATACACTTTGTGGAANACTTTTGAAGATTTACAATATCTTTCTCATTAAGAAATCTTGGAAACAACCTTACTGTAGGAATCTGCTCCCCAATGTAATTATGTTTAGTGTCATGAAAGAAAGTTTTAAATAAGTTGGTAGCTTCAACCTTTATGGGCTAGTAGCCTGTATGTAGCTGACCCGCTTCATCCTTTATATCCCATTGTGCTTTTTATTTCTCCTGTATCTTGCAAATAAGTAGAAACATTGTGTATTCTTACCTCCACTTTTAATCCATATAGACCTACTCTTTTGTTTCCATCTCTCTTCCTCATCCAATAGGAGTTTTTTGCGCTCTTCCTCAAGTAACATCATATGTTGTTCAAAATCCTCACTGTGTAAACCCTGAGACTTCTATTTATATATATTTTCTAAAGAATCTTCAATATTTTCCATATCTAAATGTTCATGTAAGCATTTTTCCCAGGACCATAGCTTAACCCGAGATTTTAGAAAAGTGATTCTCTCTACTAATATCCTTTGTTCTCCCATAACTTGTTGAAATTGTAAATCATTCCACAATTCCTGAAACATATTGTCAAAGGAATCTTCACATAACCAGGTTGGGTTTATCTTGAATGGATGTGCGATCATCGACATCTCAGAGCCCAGTTGAAGAAGTACTTGAGCATGATAAAAAAATATAGGGATATTCCACCCAAGTTCTATATCATAGAGATGGCATGATAATATCCTATGCAACATAGATTTGAACAAACCTTTTAGTAATTCCATCAATTCCTGACCTGCCATTATGCCACATAGGAACAACCTCGGCAGGGACTACGCCCACTAGTTTATTTTTTATAAAAATCACCTTAAAAAAGGCCGCCAAAGAGTCAACCAAAGATAACTCCCCCCAAACCTCCTCTAAATATGTTGTGAAATTCATATCTCTTTCCATAATCAAATCATTATGTGCTAACAAGCCCCTACCATCCACGTTTTCCCAAAAAATCTTGCATTCTTGACAGGGGTCATAAACATTTAGAAAATAAACCTTCCTTTTATCCATTAAGCTTGAACCTGACAAACAAATACTGCAGTTTAGGACAGGCTCTAAATAAAAGAATGTTGGATCCAAAGACACCAAGAGACCACTAGACGTCCCCATGGAACTTACTGCACAAATCATCCACTCAGGTTTGAGAGTATACATAAAGTTTCTTGCCTTTTCCACAACCACCATAGTTTCTTGTAGAAATATTATATCAGGAGTTGTTTTAGATATAATTCTTTGCAAGGAGGCCAATCTTAGGGGTCCTCCTACCCCTCTGATATTTAGAGAGAGTAGGATCATGATTTATCCCATGCGAGGGATTTCATGCCTCTTAGCACCCCCTGATCCGTATTAGATGAAAATTGGATTGCAAATAAAGAATTGTTGGTCCCTGCCTTTTTGCGGGAAATCCTAGTTTTGATAGGAGATAATTCATACCCCAAACCCCACAACCACATGGGTTCATTCCCTTTGAAATGCCCATCACCTTGAGGATCCCTAACATCTCCACTAGACACATGTCTAATCATTTCTTACTTCCCCAAGTTGGTCGGTATTGTTACAGAGAAATCCCCCTGCAGACAAGTGGTTTCTCTCTTGGATACTAGACCCCTATAACCAAGACAACTTTTTTTTATTGTGGACACTGACTTTTCTTTTCATAAAGCTAAATCATTCAAAGAAGAAGAAGGAAGAAGGGTAAATACCCTTTTACCAATGTTTGTCCTTGCTCGATCCAGGGTGATCTTGATCTCCAAGTTCTTCAAAAGGTCCTGAGATACAATGAGAAACGACAATGATACTTCCTACTCTACCATGATTAGCTTCATAATGGATCTATGAAAGAAAAAATTTCATGAAACGTACACAAACTTTAAAGTAAACAGGCCAAACATAGATTTATATTAATGAAAACAAAGTGAGATGCATACATCCATGGATGTAGGTGCAACAACTTCACCAAGTTCTCTTTGTCCAGACCCTTGCTCAAATAATCCACACACAGAATGATGATTCTTTAATGATATCTCCCTTATGACATCATAAGTTTGATACTTCACAATGTCTCCATAACAATACCACTCATGATATCATAAGTTTGGTATCTCTCAATCTCTATCTATCTTTTCCACCATGAGAAGGCCTCCTTATATAAGCTTGGAGAGACCTAACCACTTGAGAGGTCTTTGGGATAAGTTTAGGATTCCTCTCCTTCATTTGTTCATATTCCCTAGGATCATTCCTTGACCTCAGATTCAAATCTAACCAACTTCAGAGATTGAGGGGATTCTTCCCTGATTTATCTCAACAAACCCAAATTTGCTCAGAAAGGGTAGGGCTCCCCCAAAAGGGTGCACAGAGCATTTCAACGCTCCCCTAAAGAAGGCTAGGGAGCATCGACACTCCCTAACAATGTATAGGGGAGCATTGCCTTCTAAAAATCATTGTTAAGTGGTTTTCTTCATGGAAAATGCTTTGTACTCTTCATCAAATGATTTATCTTCCTAAAACTAGTCTTTGAGGGTGTCTTAAGTGTCCTTATCATGTCATTAGAGACACAACATAGGAAATATGACAGTATGATGTTTGTGACACTTGTGACAAAAAATGTGACACTTGCGACACTAGCAATGACGACAATGGGTCATCATTGAAGTGAGTAATTTTGATGTGTAACAGGTATCAGAGTGGGGATTTAGGGATCTCTAAAAGAAGTAATTAGTTCTGTAATTATCCTATCCAAAGAAAAGTCACTAGTGACAGGTTCACCATAACCTGGGGAAATTTTAGAATCTTTTGTAGTCAAAATCTCAGGAATTACAGGGCCGCTCAACTCTTGTGTTGCTACATTCTTAGTTAGGGGCCCTACCTGAACATCTAGAATTTTTGCAAACTCAGGATTAACTTCCAATCCATTACCCTTATCTACCTCTGATGATCGAAGAAGATCCAGAAGGAAAATACTATCTAAGTGATCTCTCTCCCATGTAGATAATGTAAAGTAAAACATAGGAAATAATTTTTTTAACTTACCCATAAAAGTGGAGTCCGAAGATTCTGGACTATCCATTTTTCTCATACCAGGGTAATCCCCCAACTCTTGGGCATCCATCATTGGAGTGTAACTGTCATATGACATATCCTCTAAGGATTCCTCCTCAACCAAATCCCCATATATATGAGGACAATTCTTTTGAAGGTGTCTTGTATGACTACAAAGAGAGTAGTGAAAAGGAATTCCCAAGTAATCCAACCTCTATACGAGTAGGTGACTTCTCCATTCGATTTCAAGAGTTTCCAGAAGCCCTGCATGGATATCCACTTCCATGAGAAACTTTTCCATTCTCTTGTCCAGGGACTATAGTGCTTCTTTGTCAACCTTAATAAAATGACCTAAGGTATTACCAATCACCTCCAAGTATGTTTTATTCCACAACTGTAGAGGTAGACTCGAGAGTAGGACCCATAAGTGAAAAAATCTAGAATACTCTATCACCGGATCAAATCTGATGTGCCACCTATTCAACATCATACTCCCACCCTCATAGCCCCAAAATATTTGTATAATCCTTGTAGCATCCTCTAGGATCTTAAGCACAAAGCCATACCACCCTCTCAGCAGAGTCAATACCTCGAGGGAATAACCTATCAAAGTTTACCAGTTATTTTGCATCCACTCTGCAAGTGGCATTTTGCAGCATGACCGATAAGACAATATCCCAACCAAAGCACATAGTGGTATATTACATGACTCTCCAATTCCTACATCCATACCCAATACCATTCTATGTTTAGTCTGTTTTGGCCTCCACACCTGCGTCAAGCACTTAAGCCTTCCCCTCTTTCCTTTTGTGCATCTTCCCTGCACTTCCACTTCCTGTGCTTCAGGTGGAATATTTGTAACCTCTACCTTATTCTGACTAAACTGGCCACCATTTTCCTTCTCTCCACATTCAGAAGAAAATCCCACATAAACTGCACCAGGAAGACAAGCAATACATGTTGGAATATTGGTTCTTGTCATTGATGTCAACCCTAGTCATTGGTTTTTGACCCCAAGATTGATTAAGGTATTTTGGAAATGAAGGAAAATGCACATGCAGATACAAAACCAATGGATGGATAGTATACATCATGTTGTTTCTGGTGGTAGGTGGCATGTCACGTGGATCCTCATGGTTGAGGAGAAATGAATTTTTGAAGATGACAATGTAAATTGAAGAAAAAACTATGTGTTGGCCCTAATGTTAAAAGGAAGTGACATGAATGGTATAAATACATATCATTATGCATTCATTTCATACGGACAATTGTTTTAATGGACAAGGATATATAATTCAAATTTTAGAGGAAATCTTAAGTAAAGAAGGCCGAATTTCAAGGGAGGATGAAGTCTCTTGGTGATGTGTTCTAAGGTATGTTATTTACAGGTCATCTTACCATTTTCGCTATAATGTTGTTTCTAGAATGATTCAAATGGTTAAATTTGGAGACTATTGAGAATACATATCTAGGTAGATATGGTAAAAATTTCAACTCTTTATCTGCTATAATTTTGGAGATACACTTTGTGGAA
>JZKD02S2274437.1:24420-35293 GCA_000966675.3 Picea glauca
GTTCTTATTGGTTGATTCTTCCACCCTGTTTCCCTGTGGATAATAATTTGCAGAGTACCTAATTATGATTCCTTTGTCTAGAGAAAACTCTGTCAATAGAGTGGAAGAAAAATAAATTGCATTATCAAAAACTAGAATAGAAGGGACAACAAACCTTGTGATCAGTTGTTTCTCTATGAATTGGGTCACCACCTTCTCATTTACACGAGTCAGAGGGATGGCCTCTGCGCACTTCGTGAAATAATCAGTGGCAGTAAGTATATACTTGTGTTGTTTTGAAGAACTAGGTGTAATTTATCCTATGATATCCAACCCCCATTGCTCTAAAGGCCTAGAGACAGTCACTAGTTGGAGCGAGACTACTTCTCTCTTCTCCCTCCTAGCGCTTATTTGGAAATTTTTGCAATTTTTAGCGTAGGTGTGAGCATCTTTGAACAAGGTGGGCCAATAATAGCCAGCTATCAGTATCTTATGAGCGGTGTTGTTTCCTGCGAAATGTCTGTTGGTAGGGCCATCATGGAGATCCTTCATAACTTTGTCTGTGTCTTCACATTTGAGACATCTTAACAGTATCCCATCTTAATTAATCCAGAAGAGTACTGAATTTATGAGGCAATATTGTGCGGACTTTAACCTAATAGCTCTCCTTTCCCTAGGATTGAGATTTTCTAGACAGGTCCCATGGTGCAAGAGATAAGTCAAATTCTCATACCAAGACTCTGGCCCTGGGGAAATATATGATATTTCACCACACCATAATTCCATTTCATTCTCCCATCCATAATATTCATTTACTTGGTCTTGGGCTTCAGTTGCGAGTTTACATAACCCTTTCCCTTTAAATAACTTGGAAGGTTTTATATCTAGATAAAATTCTTGAAATATTTCCATCCAATTCCCTCTTCTCTCCCCCATTTCCTATTGAGCGAATAGGGATCGAACCGCAGGGTGAGGCACGATAAATTTGGTGTGGTTCTTGAGGATGTAAGACCTGAAGTGTTTTACTGCCTTATATACTGCATAGGTTTGTTTATCCATGGAAAGATAATTTAGTCAGGCTCCTTGGATATTAGAGCTCATGAACGACACTAGAGCCTCGTTGTTTTCATCATCCTTCTGAGTCAATACTGCAGCTAACGACTGGTTGGAGGAAAAAGTATAGAGGAAGAAATCCCTATTGAAATCATGACTTCGTAACAAGGGGGCCTAAGATATAGAAGTTTTAATATTGATGAAAGAATCCTTTCATTCATCATTCCACTTAAATTTGGCATCTTTGCAAATCATCTTTTGTAAGGGTTTGATAGTTTCTGCAAAATCGAGAGTGAATTTCCTCATGAAATTAATTTTCCCAAAAAAACACTACATAGTTTTCTTGTTGTGAGGCAACGAGAGTTGAGATATGGCCGTAAACCTTTATGGGTCTATGCGAATTCCTTCTTGAGATATAATGTGGCCCAGCATCTTACCTTCCTCAACACCGAAAATAGTTTTCTTGGGATTTAAGGATATATCGTATCTCCTACACCTTTCGAAAATCTGAGTTAAGTGTTGGATGTGCTCTTCTATGTTCTTTGAATACACAACTACATCATCTAGATACACTACCAAACACGTTTTGATTAGTCCCTGAAATTCCATGTCCATGGCCCTTTGGAAGGTCACCCCTCTATTGATTAACCCAAAAGTCATGTGTTTATAAGCGAAGGTTCCCCACTTTGTTCAAAAGGTAGTTTTCAAACGATCTTCCTCTGAAACCAGGACTTGGTTGTAACCTAAGAAACTGTCCCATAGAGAGAAGATCTCTAACCAAGACATGGTTTGCAAGAGTTGCTCCATTGGCGGGACTGGGTAATTTTCCTTTTCTCAAGCTCTGTTTAGGTTCCTAAAATCTATGCATAAGCGAAATTATCCATACTTTTTTCTCAAAGGAACCAGATTTGCTACCCATGCAGAATGCCTAACCTAGAAGATGATCTTAGCATCTAAAATTTTATTTAATTCCTGATACATGAGAGGTTCCAGGGATGGGTGATACTTTCGGATCTTTTGTTGGAAGGGTTTCACCTCATGGTTTAATGGTATAATGTGTTGAATGATACAGGTGTCATAAGTTTTCAGATCTCAGTAGGACCATGCGAAGACATCTTGATATTGTCTGAAAAGTTTGAGATAAGCCCTTCTTTCCTCTTTAGATATAGTCTTTCCAAGATTCACGTTCTTTGGGTTTTCCAGGGTTCCGAGATTTATAGTTTCATCCAGGGGACATGAGCTACCGGTCTTTTCATTTTTAGCCCCCCTAAATCATTCTTTCAGGTCAAACTGATTTTCCAAATTAGCTATCCCTTTCAGGATGGTGTGAGATTTCGATCTGTCAATAGGTTGACCTATCCGAGTATCAGTTTCTGTCGGTTTCTCCTGGAATACTTCATCGTCGATGGCCAAATATTTGAAATTTTCTTGGTTAGTCAATAAGTTTATGATCTATTCATCTCCTTCAAAGCCTTTCCAATTAGAAATGTTGTTAGGAACCAAGGATTTGTAGATTAGTTCCACAGTGAATCAAGAGGCTTTATAATCTTCTAGAGGTGACAGCCTTGAAGCAGTTGTGGCCAGGGAATCAGCAAGGATATTCTTTTCTCTGGGGATCGCGGTGATATTGGAAGAATCAAAATGCTCTATTAACCTATGTACTTCCTGCTGATAATTATTTAGGTGTGGGGAATTGCAATGTATAGTATTCCTTACTTGTCTAATGATAATCTCCAAGTCTTCGAAAACTTTCAATTCTTTGACATTTATGTCTATGGATTTCTTTAACCCTTGTACTAGAGCTTCATACTCAGTGGTGTTATTGGTGCGTTTGAATTCTAGTCTATAGGACAGGAAATGAGGTTTACCTTTTGGAGCAATGAGGATGCACCCTGCCCCTGATCCTTCCTGCGATTTAGATCCATCAAAGTATATGGTCCAAATTTGTGAACAACAATCACCCTTTTCCTGTTTCTTATTACTTTATTGCTCCCCTATCTTTTGTTCCATAACCTCTAGCACAGGGTATTGAAATAAGAGGGTGTCTTCTATCAGTATCGACGACTTCTATTGAAAAACCATTTCATAGTTTTGAGTGAGAGGGACATCGGATAAGAGAGGAGAAAAGTTCCCGAAGTGGAAATCATAGGAATAATTGCCTAGCATTGGGAAATCTATGGATGACAGTTCGTTCAGGGTTTCTAGATTAGTGACCGTATGTTTCAGGTATCTCTCCCTATTTATTCTGATCATATTCTTGTATCCCTTCAGTGGTATCCAAAGGTGTGCCCAGTCTGTACTAAAGTACTCATTTAAATTCTCAGACAAATATTGACTTAGTAATAACCCGTAGGCCTCTGGGATGTCTACTACAATTATGTCAATCACTTGCACAAACTTAGGATGAGTCGCTATTCTGATCATTACATGTCTGAGTTACCCCATGACTTTGACCTGGTTTCTGTCTAGTTGTATCACATGTTTATCTCTCTTGAGAGGAACGACATTTAAATTTTTTCAAATAGACAAGGGCATAACGTTGGAAGATGCTCCCGAATCTACCAAACAGTTGTGGAGGCTCTTGTTGAAGACTTCAAACGTTAAGAGAAACGGTGGGAAAAAAGGTTTTCCCTTCTTATCTTCTAAGCAGGTATTCACAGTTGGTTTATTTACTAGATCTGTGGAAGTTAGATTTCTTTGTTTCTCATTGCTTATTGTAGGGTTTTCTACTGATTTCAATGCTTGTAGCAGGAAATATTTTTGTTGAGGGATTATGCATATGTCCATAACTGATATATTAGCCTTCAACTTCTTCAGATCTTCAACTAAGTTGTACTCCAGTTTGGGAGATTCTCATGTATGGATGCTAATAGGGTTCTTACAGGGAGCAAAAGGTGCTTTCGAGTGATTGAGAGTTGACCTTTCCCCTGATGTTTGAGCGGTAGTAGGATCCTTTCAGATGGGAGGACCTTTACTTATAGTTTTCACAATCGAGATCTCTGCGGGTGGTTCTTGAACTTGAAATAGGTCATCGAAAGGGATAATGAGGCTAGGATCCCATATCAGCATGGTTGTATTTTCTGGTGGGTCAATCTCTTCCTGGTCAGCAACATTCATAACTGAACTGCTTGGTTGTTCGGTTAGGGAAACCTCATCTAAAAACTGGTTGGCCATCAAATTCATGGCATGCACCCATTGAGGGAAGTCTCTTTCAGAGTGATTTTCTTGGTGATAAGTACAGAAAGAATCAGATGTGACATTCCATAGATCGAAATTAAAGTTAGCTGGGGGAGGTTCAATGGATTTGAACGGTGGGTTCCTTTTAAAGAAAGGATTATAGAGCCTTTGGCCTTGGTTTCCTTCCCCTGTGTTTCTCTTCATGTCTATGATCTTGTTCAATAATTTATTAACCATGCCTTGTAGATATTCTATGTGTCCATTACCCTTGTCGAGAGTCTGTTCTGCTTGTTTCATTGGCGGTCTAGTCAGAAGGAGTCCTCTCTTGGGATGAGGTTGAACTTCTTTCTTAACTAAAGAGAGTTGGCCTTCTTTACACCCTTTCATCTGGAATTCTATTGTTTTATATTCTTCAAAATTCTTAGCTAAGGTTCGTTTGGCATCCCTCTTCACAAACATGGAATTAGAAGTTGGGAGTGCATTAGCGTATACTTTGATTTGCAACTCCTGATTTGGTTTGGCTTTAGGCTGGAATTTTTTTAAGATGATCATGAATCTTTGATTGAAATCTTTAACCTTCCCTTTCAAACTCATGGTGGTAGTGAACAACTCAACCATCAGAGCTCCCGTAGTAGTTTCTTCTGCAAATTTATCTAGAAAATATTTTTGAAACTTTGTCCAGCTAGTTATGGATCCTACATGTAAGTTAAAATACCATGTTGAGGCTGAGTTCTCAAAAGTGTAGGGGAACAACTTGAAAAATACATCTTCATGCTGGACGTTCATAAGCCTAATCTCTAGTATAAATTTAATGATATGATCTTCAGGAAATCCTGAGGTTTCGGGATCGAACTTAGGAAGTAACTTATCTGGATGTTGGGGATGGCTATAGAATGGTCCCAGGAGGGCCAAAGCATCTCTGGCCAACCAGGGTTGATCGTTCATAGGTGGGTTCACCCTTTCTTCATTATGGTCATTTTTTCCTTCCATACCTCCAGACTCTAAATTAAACTCCTCCTCTTCTGAAAAATCGTCTGGTTTAGAGACGTCGCCGACTAGCGTTTTGGGTGTCAGATCAAGAGGATCTTGGATTTCAGTGATTGTGAAGTCTATTAAGTCTTCTACCATGTGCACGAAAACTTCATCAGGAGTATTGACCATTGGACTACTTATCTTTTTTCTTCGAGGAAGTATCAAAGCTAAGGACAACACAATGATCTGTCGGGCATATTCTCTTGTGATTCTTCTGAATTGATTTAATTCCTCGTGAGGAAGAGTGTAAGGTATTTCATGGTGAAAATATTATTCCTCGGGCTGGGGTGATTTACTCATTTTAGGAGTACTCAGCGTGTGTGGGCTATCTTGGGAATGACTAGCCATGCATGTGGGTTGTTTTGAATCTATAGGCTGTTTGAAATACTATGTAAAATATATATCCAACCATTCATTCTTGGCCCTCCTTCTAGCACCAGTTCTGTTGATGGGTCCTAAATCCCTTTAGTTCAAAAGCAGGAACCAAACCTACTAGAGAGTCCCAATTAGACTCTCCAGTGTTTAATGGTGGAATGGTTCTCCAGATCTCGCGATCCGACCGATTAATCGATGGGATTTACGTTTTCTTGCGAAGGCATTTCCTTTAGTTGGGAATTTCTCTTCTTGTATTTTCTCTTAGGTCGGACCGAAGTAAGATTGTAAGCCGGTATAAACCAACTTGGAAACAAAATAGAATTAATTTTCACTATTGAAGAAGAGGATGAGATTGGTATAACCCACTACTCAAGCATGCAAATGACAATTCTATGCCATAGGCCTAGTAATAATATGTTAAACATGTGAGCATCCAATTACTGTATGAGATACTAATTATCAGAAAGAAAACACATATGCGATAAAACAAAGGCAAGCAGAATAATCCACCTACTTTAATCATCCATCACATGATAACACAACGATTCATCTTCATAATTAAAGTAAATAACAACAAAATATTGCACCAGATAACTTGACAATAGATTAAATAGCTCTTACTCATTACAAAATCATTTATGAAATGAGATAGGAAATAGTTCTTCTCCACGTCCAATCACACATGCATTTGATGAAAATAACTTTGTCTCTGGTCCATAAGGACTTCTCTGTTAATGGTAGCTCAGAAATAATTCTTGACAAAACCAAAACAGAAGAGTTTCTTGCAACAACCATCGACCTTTAACTAATTGATCGATGCTCTTATTTATAATGTAAATTAACTAAAAATAACGGCTTAGTGTAGTTTAAACAAAACAAAACTCACCACGTGGAGTTATTTTCTAATAGTTTTCCAACAGTCATCTCAAGATATACCTTCGAAAGGGTGACTTTTCTCATACTCCAACCAACTGATAAACAACTCCTCGTAGGTTTGGGCCCATGGAAATATGTGTTGTTCCATTGGAGCCTCGTAAATTCCTCTGACGTCCACTGCATGCACCTGGTACTTCACCAGAATAGTGTTTAACTATTGTAGCATAGTCTACACTCTAATTGGTTGTTCCATAAATCATTGCACTTGTCGTGCCGATGTGTCGGTCACCTTCGCTAGCTCTTCGACCCATAATGAATATTTATTGGTATGTGATTCAACTATGTCACACAAGTCATCGAAGTTGTTGGGGGTGCAAAACTCTGGGAGTCCTATATCCTTCATTGCTTTGTTGATTTTATCCCAATGTTTCTCGCATTTGGGACACTGCTCTTGATTTTCTCGGTGTGGTTCTTGAGACATCTTATCCTAGTACTCAACTGATCGATTCATGCGATCAAGACTGCTTTTTCCCAGCATCTAGATGTCATGTTCTTCTTTATCTCGACCCTATTGGACTGCACCAATGTATTCAATTCTCTCTACGGATTACTATGCCCATTCATTCCACCACTCCATATCCTTGCACGTCATGAGTTCCATGAGAGTGTCTGGAACCCTAGTTAAAACCTATTCTGGAAATGGATACCATATAAGCTAGAGGCATCCAAGCCTCTGAAAACCTGGAGCAGTCTTTCTCCCCATGAAATCGGCAAAGGAGATCCATTAGATATATGTACGAATCCCTCAAGTTAGTAGTCAGGTACCAGCCGGAGGTCTGATTGGTGAAATTTTTATCCTCTCTCCACCATGATGCCATCGCCTTATTGGTGTTGTGTTTCTTGAAGATTTGTTGGTGGTAGGTTTGTTCGAAGGCATTGTTCCTATAACCAAAAATGATATTTAGGCATGTGTACATAGTAACATTGGATAAAACATAATAAATGAAGCATAAAACATCCATAGACTGGTACATACCTATAACGCTTACTAAACCTATTGTTTAATACTAACAGGGCCTTGGAAGATTTCCCCATATTGCTCATCTGGCTCCTCTGGATGTTCCGAACTTCCTTGCACACATAATAATCTTGTTTAGAATATTTTGAAGGATTTAACAGGGAAGATCCTACCAGTCGCATCAACCAATTAATTCGAGTGATGGGTAAAATTCAAAACACCCTACCACCGAATCTCTGCAAATAAATTCTACGTGAGTTGACGGTGGGGCACGGAGGGTGATGCACTGTATCGTCACATTCAAACGGTCTTTCTGATTCGCACACAAATTAGCAACTAATGTGGGATTTTGGAATTAATTAATTCTTTAAATGCTTCGAATCCATCGTATCTTAGAGATAAAACATCCCATCAGATTGATTTCTTAGTGGGCATATCAGGAATCAACGATATCCTTATGTATGTTACCATTGACATCCTCTGGAGAAAACCTCCGATGCCAATTGATTTCTTCATACGATTTTGACGTGGAAAAACTAGTTCAGGGTACGATGCAATGAAGACCGGTGACTTAACTCGTGAGTATTAATAGGAGTTAGAACTCTCTTTCAATTTCGCAGTCCTAAACTAAGCCTAGGGATCGCTAATGTCGAAACAATATCGGGGGTCAGCGATTGGGGAAAATCCTATAGCATACTTTCCTTTGGGTTAGTTCCGTCGAAAATTCACGATGTCGAAATATTTCAGGAATTGGGAATCGGGAAAAAACTTTTAGCATCGTCCAACAATTTGTCACATTTTGATTTTCACTGACTTTGATGAGTGCATCGGGTATCGAATATCGGTGATAACATTTATTTATTTTGAAGTATTTAATTGTTTCACCTTTTCCCGATGCCGAAATGGATCGACAATCAGTGATCTCCGCAGTGATGCTTGTCACGAAAGAAAACTCCTGTCTGCCGATGTCGAATTTCTGAAGCGCATCAGGTGAAGTGCTTTGGCTATCTGATTCCTTATTTAAATGTTAAATCTTTTAAGTCGAGGATTTTCATAGTTTCAATAAAACTTTTCAAATACTTAATGAGACTAAAAAATGGTAAGAAAACACAACATTTTCCGAAATGGAGACAAATCAGACAATGCAGAGAGATCAAGTGTTACCCAAAAAGAAAAATTGGACATAGAATTTTAGGGTGTGTTGAGTGCTCAATAGGTCCCAAGCTAATCTAAAAAAGGAACCACCATTCTAACATTGTGTCACTCTAACCATAATCGTCCGACCTTCATTCCCACTTTGCATCCTCCTCTCCTATAACTCCATTCTGACATACTTGTAAGCATTAAACCTACTGCCATGACTAGTAGTTGACATAGGCATCCAGGTGTAGTCATGGCCTGTAAATCCACTCTCATACTTGATATCGAATATCAGAAAAGGAATTATGTCGAGATCTCTGGAAATGACTCTGAGTTTCTCATGGACTCTAAACCCCTGTCCACTAGATATCTCTATCACCTATGCTACTCCATACTCTAAAGAAATCACCAGGAAGTGTGTGAACTAGTCAATCGATGCATACATATTATCTTCCCACTACACCCTCAATAAACCTGTGATGCAATCTATTAACATGCCTTCCCACTCTTTCTTAGAAATGGGGAAGGAATGCATCGACCCTACTGGTTGGGTCTTCCCCAACCTGCTCTACTGACAATTCATACACTCCTCTATATCTCCCAATGCATTTTCTGCAAATTCTCTCCATGCAAACCTCTTCCTATAAGTGGTAAAATCACCAGGGTCCCAACCTAGAATGTATGATGTGAAGCACCCTCTACTCGTAGCACTGATGTGCAAGTTGCTTACACAATAATCCATCTTATTTCCCTTGATAATATAGAAAATCATAAGCTTCATAAACTCAATCAACTGCTCAGGAGACCACTCCCCTAAGAAGCCAATCCTAAACATCCTCAGAGTACACTCTGGAATGTGAAATATGGCTATCCCATATGTGTCGGCTGCCAAGTTGTCAAACATTGCAGCCTTAGGGTTCCAAGCTAATATCTGAGAGGAACCATCATGTTGATGTTGCACCCTTCTAATCATGACCATTTCATGGCCAAGCTTAGACTGCACTCTCCTCTCTCGGACCCCTTAACTGAAATCCTTGAAAGGAATAAAATCACTATCCTGAATCATGTCTCTCCAAAGCATCTCAGTGAGGTCAAATTATTCCAACCCACAAATAGACTCAATCATGGGTATCGTGAGGGAAAATCTACCCCACCATATAGAAAAAAAATCAACAATGACCCTATCGATCCACATCATCATCTGAAGAAGTGTATCACTATGATGAATGTCAGGATCCCACACCTATATTGGAAGTCCACCACTCCCAATGCCTACTGAAATATCTATGAACTGATCCAACAAAATATAGATCTCCTCTAGTGCACTCTATAGACCAATCACATGAAAAACCTTGGTCATGGCCACAATGCCACTTGTCTCATCCAAATGGCTCGGGTGAACCTCCCATGTCTTGTTGTATATAATCAGAGAATCAAATAAAAACAATGGATGTCTCTGTGGATTCCTATAAGACTAGAAAGTGACTAGTGCATTGGCTAACCCCAAGGGCATGACCATGAAATCATAATGAAATATGGAAGCAAACCTGTGACTATCATGCTCCTTGTCCCTAATATGATGATATCCCAGATGAAGATCGATTATCAAGGGGTATAGTTCTACTTGAGGTTTTCCCATCCACTCACTGATATTTGGAAATATCCACTCAATGGTGTGCTCGAGGACTCCATTGAGAAGTCTCCCTGGAGGAAACACCACACAACTCCACTGTACACTACCATGTGCCAAAGAATACCCCTGTACACTGCCTCCGATAACTTAATCATTTTGTACGATCTTGTGTCCTGGAGGCACTATTGTATCCACAACTCTATTGGTGTCACTTGAACCTATATCCCATAGCATTCCCATGTCTCTCATATACCTATACACCCAATCCATGGATGCATATACTTCCTTCTGGGAAGTTCATGAGGGATGTGCTCAGCTATCTCCTTCGTAGCTAATCCTTGAACCTTTAGTGGTTTATCTGTTAAGCCCTAATATTGGCTCATTACCCCTTAATTGGGGCATATTATATTAGAAATTTTATTTTATTTATGTTGGCTTTAGGCCATTAGTTGTAATTACACCTCCTAGTCTCCTCTATACAAGGGAGACATTTTCATTTTGAATCATCTTGTACTTGAACATTTAAGTGGGGTAAAAGGACGTTTCCCCCTAGAAGAGGCTTATTATCTGAAATAATCTCTTTTTCAAGG
>JZKD02S2274459.1:16820-35292 GCA_000966675.3 Picea glauca
CTTAATAAAAAATATATCATCATTCTATAATCAATATAACATCAATGTATCATGAACATATAAACATAAGAAAAATCACATCAACAACATCACATCAAGTAGACCGTACAACAAAATTTATGTGGAAACCCAAAGGGGAGAAAACAATGGAATGGTTTCTTATATATCAAAGAATAAATTCATTGGAAGCAACAATGTCCCAATTCTCCAGATGCAACTAGAAGGAGGCTACGACCTCTTATTTATAGGCTCCAACCTGAAGGAAGCAACAACTCCCTGAATTCTATGGTTCCAACTAGAAGGAGGCTACAACCCCCTGAATCTCAGGCTCCAACATGAAGGAAGATACAACTCCCTGAATTTTTCGTCTCCAACCAGAAGGAGCCTACAAACCCCTAATTCTCAAGATCCAACCTTGAGGAATCTCCAACTCCTTGATTCTCCGACACTGACCGAAAGGAGGCTACAACCCCCTTTTCTTGCCCCATCCTATCACCCTAAAATATAATTCTATACCTACGGTCACTACCACAATCACTTCCATTGTCACTGCCATTATCTCTACCATTATCACTACCACTTTCACTACCACTATCACATAAACCTACAACCTGTCAACCTGTCACTGTATCCAACCTATCACTGTCAACCTTTCCAACCTGTCACTGTCACCGATACTCAACTAGATCCTCTCACATGGATCATATACCAAGGACACCTCTCAACTAGATGTCCAACATCATCAACACATTCCTTTAACAAGCATGTCCCAATATCACCAACATACCATCAAAATATATGTGTTTCAACCATGTACCAAAGAATGTACCAAACCATCAACCTATACCATACCAAGCATCAACTTTGTACCATAACCTGTGCCAAACCAAGCATCAAACATGCACCATAACCTGTACCATATGCCTCAACCATCAACCATGTACATCAACACCATGCCAAGTACCAATATTGTACCATACCATGTATCAAACATGTACATCAACACCTATACCATACCGTGTACCAACAATGTATCTCAACCATATACCATATCACACAATCATTCCATACACCATGTACCATAGGATATATCAAGTAAGTACCATCAATGGTGTACCTAAAAAATTTACCAAACAACCAAGATTATATACCAAGTATATGCCTCAACCATGCACCTAATATGTGCCTCAAGCATGTGCCAATGCCTCAACAATATAGCAAAGACTTTCCTCAAGAATACCCCATAACATCATCAACATGTAACCCTCAAAACATGCATATAAACATACTTGTAACTCTATAATAGACATGGTGTATGTGATCACAGACCTGTAGACCTTCCTCAACTTCAACAACAAGAGAATAACTTCTTAATCAAACTTTACCTTAGTTTCACAGGACTAGTTTATGTATTAGTCACAAACCCTAACTTTCAACAAGCATAACTACGTAATTGTAATAAAAAAGGTATGAATCTTTAAAAAAATATTATTCAATATCTTCTATGCAATTCCTCCAAGTTTCACTGCTTGGAGCATCCCATAAAAGGAGTTATAGGAAAAATGGCATACCTTGCTGACTTCTGTCTTATTCTAGAAAGAGAAATTGTAGAGTATGCCACACACAAAATATTTGATATCTAGATCTTAAAATAATAAAAAAAATACTAAGAATTTTAATATATCCAATTTATTTTGTCTCACTGAATTTGGATTCTCTATGAATATGTTATGATTATTTTACTCAGAACGTCTGTTTGAGACTAGTTTTCAGACTAGCCAAAAACCCTATTTTCCACATAGTGTATCTTAGAATATACTATGACCCAAAAGATCAAATTTCTACCACATGTACCTTGACATGTCATCTCAATATCCTCAGTTTTTCTCTATCTGAATCATTCTATAAATAAATTTATAGCGAAAATAGTAAGATGACCTGTAAATAACATACCTTAGAACACATCCTCACAAGACTTCATCCTCCCTTGGAATTTTTCCCTTCTTCACTTTATTTTCCCTCTAAAATCACCTCATATCTCCTTGGTTACCTCAAATAACAATCACTTTCTCACTCAGATAGATATTTAATAAACCTGTGTGTACAAATGAGAGGCTCTTGAAGTGTATTTATACTTTTCTAATTGAATTATTTACTTAACTTAAGGGCCAACTTGTAACTTCTTGTTTACAACTGTTTTACCCTTTTTCCTCATTTTGGGGTCAACTAATAACTTCTTGTTGCAACCATTTATAGGATTCTTAACCACACTTTGGGGCTTCTTAACCATACTTTGGGGCTTCCAAATTAATGTCCTCATAACTACTCAACCATGAGGAACCATGTGGCGTACCACCTATCACCAAAAATGACATGACTGTAGAGATAGGCCACCTCAAGTTTAGGAATGGTTTGTTTTTTATTAATTAGGGGTGTTGGTATGCTAATGAATAGTTTTTTCAATATTAGAAACCTGGTTGGACTGGCCAAACAATATGACTGCAGATTCCCCTTAGCTAATGGTATGCATTTTGATGAACATGTAAGGATATGGAAATATGAACAAAGGAAAAAAAAGCAACACAATGAGTTACCTGTTGTGTGATATTTTAGACTCAAAATAATATTTCATGACCTAAACAAATATCCAAATACAAATAACCCAACAGGTTGCAAAATAAGTTATCCTTTTACTAAATCAATATCTGATTAACAGGTTGCATAACAACAAAAAGATTAATTAAAAAAGTAGCTGAAAGGAAGAAGGAAATGCACATTGCACACATTCCAAATTTGCATCCAATATAATATTAAAAACACATAAAGACTTAAGAAAGAAAACACAAACTGTCATCGAGATATATATTCACCACATAGAGAGCTTTACAATCATAAGTTTCAGGTCCAACCAATTCTAATGCTTGAATCTTTCACTAAAAACTGAACCCATCTTCATTACAAAATTTGTTTATTTATCCTTGTTTTAGAGGGTTTCGACTATCTTGAAACAAAATTTCAACTCTGCATAACAACTAGACTTTTTGAATGATTTGAATTACACTCTTTCATTACAACTTGAGAACAACTCTTTGACTTGATTGTATTTAACTAGGAATATTAGTCATGACTTACTTTAAACTTAACCCTAACAAAAATGTGGTTCATATCAAATGAAAATGACCACTTATTATACGTGGCGGTAATGTCTTAAACTTAAAAAAACTAGACTTCTAAAAGTGAAAACTATAACTATTGTCTATACTAGAGTAAAACAAATCTTTAAAAAAAACTTTGACAGTTTTAACTGGAAAGAAATTTACATGAATACCTGTTGGCAGCAGAATGAAGTGGGGAAAAAAAGATGCACAAATAAGAATGAAAACTGGAATAGAAATCATGGGAAAGAAGGTGTGCAGGAGGAAAGCGACAACTGGCAAGAAGCACAACACACGTGCATGCAAGAAGGAGGCGACAACTGGAAGGAAGAAAACACACACATGTAGAGAAGGAAGACCTAACGACAATAGCTGTTAGGGTTTTTGTAGGATTTTTGTAAGATTTTTGTGTAAATGGATGAAGAGCCCGATAGATATAAATATATATACACAGGTAGCATAAAAAAGGTTCACTGGAGTTCGAAAGAAGTTCGGTTCACTACCTTTGTAGAGTCCGATTATGTTTATGTAAGAGTTTAGTTTTGATGAGAGAACTATTCTTGTAAGCAATTGAGATAAGAAGAAGAGAAGAGGTGGATTCTGAGGATTAGATCATAGGCTGTGGAGTCTGGTGTGATCTAGTTTTCCTCACAGAGATCCTACCCATTTGAGAAGAATTGTAAGCGTGAGGCGCGAGAACTGCAGAACTACCATAATAAGAGATCTAAGAGCCGAATATTTGTGGACGTAGCCCAGGATGGGGTGAACTACGGTAATACCTGTGAAATGTTATGAATGCATGCATACCTTTGACATACCTTTATTAGTTATATGTTGTGTGAAGTGAATGAATGGATGAGTTATTATATTGCTGAGTAATTGTTGTTGAGTTATCAAGAATAGAGGCCACAAAGTTAAAGTAGTAAACAAAATAACAATAGGTCGTAATATAAATCACAATTAATGGCTCATAATGTAGATCCTCTATCTCACACTCAATCCTAGGCTGTAAACACCTGAGTATTACAACCACCCATTTAAAGCTATCTCGGCTGAGGCTGCGCAGTGCATTCTATGTGTTGCATTGCCTTCTGGTTTACTAGAAGGGCCAATATTTTTAGGCTTTGTTGGTACCCTTATAGATATCAACCCTGGGTATACGATGTAGGTAGAAGAGAGAATCCATTCAGCTAAGAAACCAACAAATGGTTCTATTGTCGTTGCAAGAGGAACAAGAGAGGACTGAGTAGATGAGATAGAATGCATGAGAACAGAATGAGCGAAACCAGAAGACCGCTAAGCCACTAGAAGGGAATGTTGAGACCGTGGAACCCCACAAAAGAAGAAATCGAAGGTTGGCTGAGAACTAAAGAACTAGAGTTTTTCCAGAAGGATAATAGAAACCCTAGCCTCACACCTCACAAATATCTGGATAAATACGTGTTTACTGATTTACACAAATTCTTTTTCTGTGATTTTCCCCACCTATTGCAGGAGTGGATACTGAGGTTGAAATATAACCATGCGATGAACTGGATCCGACTACTAGATTGGACCCCAGTACAGATTGAGCAGTTACAACAGGTGAACAACCAATTCTCTTGCGCAGTTGACTTCTGGCTTGATAGTATTGTGACAGGCTTCATCACAGAGTTTGTAGTTGACACAGCGAAGTCATACAACGCGAAAAAGTAGGAATTTATACGTGAACCCCGTAGAAGGTACATTCAATCACTGTATACTTCTATTAAAATACTGCTATATAAAAAAGGTGTAATGACAATGGAAGCAAACATCTAGACTTCCCTGCATGCATGGGGGAAGGGGGGAAGCATTGACATAGGAAGGATAAATGGATGAAGGTGAAGCTAAAGGAAAGAAGGAGGAGGAATTATTGGACTCGATATTGATGGATGACGACCAACTTAAGTGGATCTTCGCATCACTAAGAATGACACGTAGTGGAGTACCCTACCAATATAAGGTGAATAACAAGAAAAGAGCATTATCCGTGAGGGAGGGATTGGAAAGCAATGAAGAAGAGGTAGAGGATCTCTGGGCTGTGGAGCAGATTGAGGAAATCCTACGCACAACCTATGAGAGGAAAACAAGAGGCCCAAGAAAAGGAGGATAAGATAGCCATCCTTTCCATATAAATGTCAGAGTGGAACCCATAAACGCATGTGTGACCAATACACCAAAGAGAACACCACCGTTTAGACAACCGAAGTTCGAAGGAAGTCCAATAGCAAGAAGTACATCTATCGCAGGAGAAACAACTAGAGGAGCTAGTTTAGGCGGCACTAGTCAAGTATCTACACCACACGGTGGAGGTAGCAATTCATTGTTTAGAATGGTAGGACAGGACCCCATGATCTGATTACCAGAATTCCGAGGAGAAGCAACAGAGGACCCTGAAAATCATTTGTTAATTTGTGCAAAGATCTGGGAGGCAAAACAGATCACGAATGAAGATACCAAACTTGCGTAGCTAGCGATCACACTGAGAGACTGCACATTAGACTGGTACATGAGTTTAGACACGAACAGTGCCCATGGGACGACGAGGACACTGGAAGACATTAAGAAGATAATGATTAATGAGTTCCAGAAGCTGAGCTCAGAGGACCAATACATGAACAAAATGATTGATATCAGACATAAACTAGGAGAGTCTGTATGGGAGATTGACTAGAGTTTCAAGTGATTGAAAGGGAAGTTAAACTACCTTATGACTCAGATGCAACACCAGCATCTGTTTGTCAACGCACTACTCCCACACCTAAAATATCCCTTACGACAATAGAGTTTCAGAAGCAAGATGAGGCTCTATAGGCATCCTTGTAGCTGGAAGAGAACCAATACCAGCAGATGGACCCAACTATTGAAGAATTGAAGGAGTATTTGAAGACCCTAACATTTTAGTTGAATTAGAACAAGAACAAGGACAAATGAGAAGCCGTTTGGTGCACCACATGCAGGACAAAAGGACACCATAAAAATGAATGTCCAACATTTGCATAATATATGGAAACAAGCATGCCAAACCCGCTACCACAGGGAGGATTATGGTGTGAGATATGCAAGAAACTGGATCACGACCCTTATCACTTTACGATAATGCTGAAGTACCAGACAGTTCCAAAGAATTCTTACTGCACCTTTTGTAAGTCAGTAGGCCACGATGAAAAAGATTACCGAACCATGGAGTTGATGCGGGAGAGAACATCAGATGCCTACAGGGTACAGGCCGAAATGATGACTGGGCAAGAAGAGCCACAGTTTAATCAATCCCTAGCTCCATACAACCCTACGCAACAGTAGTACAAAACTGCACAACAACCATACAACAATGCACAGTCATAGTACAACCCGACGCAGCCCCAGTATAATACTGCATAGTATAATTAGGCACCATAGTGCAATGTGCCGAGAGGGGACCGAGAAGGAAATCGAGGAGGAGGACGAGCTAGAGGAGGTTTTGGATGTGGCAGAGGACCAATCACATGTCACAATTGTCAGTAACTGGGACACTATGCATGGGAATTCCCACTTCCACCAACAACTTGTATGTATTGTCGTGCATCAGACCACGAGACAGAGGAATGCCCGACACTATTAGTAAAGATCCAGGAAAAGAGGAACCAAAACAATCAGAACATTCAATGGATTTCAGCCGAAGCAAGGAAGGATGGATGGAACATCAATATAGTCACCTGAGGAGGAATAAAGATAGGGGACAACACAGTCTAACAACAACCCACACAGAACCAGTGGATAAAGAAGAACACTGAGCCAAGGAAGTAGTTCAATGCACCCAAATAAAATGATACTTTTAAGGAAGCCCGACAAGAATTTCAAAAGGTAGACACCGCATCAACTTCCACTATGCAACCAGCCCACGAAGCCCCAGAATATGAAATTCTGCCATCATTGGATCATACCAAAGGAATGCCACCCAAGGGAAAAGTAAGAACTATACAAGACTTTTTACAGTCATGCATCAAAATGTTCAGTGACCTTCATCTGTGAAAATATTGCAAAACATCCTAGGGAAATGTAGCAATGAGATGAAACAAGAAGGAGAACAAGTATGGAATTTAGATTGAATGATAACATTGGGGATTTCAATACAGGAGATATGATACTAGACCTAGGATCCAAAGTGAATGTGCTACCCAAGAAAACCTGGCAATGCATGGGAGAGCCAACATTGGGATATTCAAATGTCCAACTAAAACTAGAAAACAAAGATAGGGTCCTACCAATCGGGAGACTGAAAGGAGTAACAATAGATCTTTATGGTGTGCGCACTAAAGAAGATTTTGAAGTCATCGAAATACTGGATGGAACAACATCGTACCCGACACTACTCGGTCTAGATTGGGCGTTTGAAAACTACACCATCATTAACTTGAAGACTAGGAAAATGACATTTGAATCCAGAGATTACAGGATCATAGCACCACTAGATCCATCAGAAGGGGAGAGGTTTGTAGAACCCACTTGCCTAGACTTAGAGGAAATCAGTCAGTTGTACAAAACAACTGTGCGTGAGGAGGATTATGTAAACCCAACTGCACATGGGGTACTCAGTTGGTGCAGTATTACTTCATGCACAACAGATTCAGACACTGGATTAAGGAACTGGAAGCAGAGACTCCATGAAGTATCCATGAGAATATGTGCAAGAATAGACCGTGCAGTATGATGGATAGGTACATAACTCATAGAACTACCCAGTTTTCACGGACTGAATGATTTGGAAGAATTCTTGACATGATATGAAGACAAAGTAATAGAGGACCAGAGGCTACTAGCACTGGATTTAGCACTCAAGGCCACACCCGCGAGATGGTGGGGCACACACAAAGAGACTATCACAAACTGGTACCAATGTAAGAGATTACTGCGCATAAAGTTTGACGCAGAACATAAAAACAACAAACAATGGAGATATTAAGGCCTAGGGACACCAACGAAGCACTTGGAGGAATGAAAAACGTGGTGGAGGATGACCCCTCCAGAGGAATGGCCTCACCACTTCATTCACACATTAGAAGGCATACCAGGGAACTATTATACATATTAGGAATTGTGCAAAGGAACTACAAAATGGACGACATTGCAACAAAACTTTACCATCACTTTCTCGTTCGAGCAAGAGAACACCAACATAGATGCAGCCCTCAAACGGGTCAAAGGAGTCATATTAATTGAAGAACCAGAAATAGAACTTCTTACCGAAGAGCAGCATCGAAATAAGCAGACAATCAAGGAACTACTGTCATGTTACCAGGTACAGGAGGAAATACTAGACGAAGATGACCCATGTGACGTTCAGATTGAAGAAGTAGAAGGCGAAAGAGATGTGAAGGGACCACCCATAGAATCTGAAGTTATTTCTGTGCCAATCAAGGTAAATGAAGTTAACTTCGAAACAACTAAACATCCCAAAATGGCCAACATTGGAGACTACAGGGATGAGCGAACAGTAGAAAGAATTACAGAGTTGTTGCGCAAGTACAACGACTTATTTCCTACAAAATTTACAGAGATGAAGGGTATAGCAAGAGAACTGGGAGAGATGAAGATACCTCTCAGACCCAAAGCAAGAACGATCAGACAATGATCATATAGACTGAATCACATATATAAACAAAAAGTTAAAGAGGAAATCAACTGGATGCTTGAAGCTAGTATAATCAAACCAGTCAAGGAATCATAATGGATAAGCCTAATGGTCATATAGGGAAAGAAAAAAGGAAGAGGTATTAGGATATGCATCGACTTGAGGAAATTAAATGATGCATGCCTACACGACCCATTCCCTACACCGTTCATGGATGAAGTGTTAGAGAATGTCGGGGGACATGAAGCTTACTCATTCACTGATGGATTCTCAGGCTACCATCAGATTAAGATAGCACAGGAGGATAGATACAAGATCATGTTCGCGAGGGAATGGGGATCTTACCAGTACACAGTCATGCCATTTGGACTAAAGAATGAACCAACAATATTCTCCAGAGTGGTTATCGCAGCATTTAAATAATTCATCCATCAGTTTCTTGAAGTATACCTGGACGACTGGACAGTATATAGTCTATTGAAAAACCACGTGGAGGTTTTACGCTTGATGATAGAACAATGCAGACAGTGTCAGATATCACTAAACATAAAGAAATGTATATTTGGAACACCATTTGGGATACTATTGGGCCATATAGTATGCAAAAAAGGGCTATTGGTCGATCCAAAAAAGATCGTTGTCATCGTTAATTTACCAACACCAAAAATAGTCCATCAGCTACGAGTGACGTTATGACACACATAATACTATCAAAAATTCATCAAAGGATATGCGCAGATCACAACACCAATGGAAAAACTGCTAAGGAAGGATACAAAGTACCAATGGAATGATGAGTGTCAACATGGTCTGGATACCCTGAAGGAGAATATTGTCACTGCACCAATATTAGTATTTCTGGATTGGGGAAAGACATTCCATATGCATGTAGATGCATCAATGATAGCACTTGGAGCTATCTTGGTGCAGCCAGGAGCAGGAGATATGGATCACCCAATAGCATTCGCAAGAAGAAAACTATTCGATTCAAAACAAAATTATAACACAACGGAAAGAGAAGGCATAGCCATGGTTTAGGCACTTCAGAAGTTCAGACACTACCTGTTGGGAAAGAATTTTAATAAGTTCACAGATCACTCAACCCTCAAATACCTAGTCAACAAGCTAGTGTTGGGGGGGGAGAATCTGTCAATGATTACTTTTATTTTAGGAATTTGACTTCGAAGTAATCGTTAAACCAAGAAAACTAAATGAAGGACCTAACCATCTATCATGGGTCACAAATGGAGAAGAACCCATGAACTTAGAAGACAACTTTCTGTATGGACAACTATTTTTTGTACATATTGTTGATGACTACTTCGCAGAGATCATCCAATACTTGAGCACAGATACCGCACCATAAGATTATACCACTGCACAGAAGAAGAAACTGGTAGTTTGCATAGCCGACTATCAACTGATCGCAGGACATCTATATAAAATGGGTGTATATAGCATTTTACGAAGGTATGTGTTGGAGCATGAACGATCAATAATTTTAGCAGAAGCCCACGAGGGATTGGCAGGAGGACACTACACAGGAAAAGCTACCTCGCAGAAGGTACTCTGCACAGGATTATGGTGGCCAACCATTAATACAGAGTCGAAAGAGTACTGTCAGAGATGCGATGTCTATAAAAGGGTAGGCAAACCCAACCAAAGGGACGAGATGTCGCTACGACCACAAGTGAAATTATAGTCATTTGATAAATGGGTAATAGACTTTGTGGGACCGATTAACCCACTAGCCAAGAGAACAGGTGCAAGATACATCATCACCGCGACATAATACCTAACAAGATGGGCGAAAGATGCACCAGTAAAAGATTACAGTGCAGAGACCATTGCACACTTCTTATTTGAACAAGTAATTACTAGGTTTGGATGCCCAAGAGTTTTGGTGAGCGACTAAGGCACACATTTCATAAATAGCACCATCTGAGTGATGCTTGAGGAATTTTAAGTTCACCACTAGATAAGTACACCGTATCATCCACATGCGAATGACACAGTAGAGGCCTTTAACAAAATTATTGAGAACGCACTGACAAAGATCTGTAACGTCAAAAGAGACAATTGGGACCTCATAGTACCAGTAGTATTATGGGTGTATAAGACGACATGAAAAAAGTTGACAGGGCACACACCTTTCAAACTCGTCTATGACCAAGAAGTGGTGGTGCCATTAGAATTTTTAGTACCCAGCTTACGTGTAGCTAATATCACACAAATGATAGAACGTGACGCAATACAAGAAATAATAAATCAAATGTTAGTAATGGAGTAAGACCGAATCCTAGCAGGATTCCATCAACAAGTGCAGAAGGTCAAAGACAAAGCATGGCATGATCGACACATTAAGAAGAAGACTTTCACGGAAATAGATCTAGTATTTATCTATGATAGCAAGTTGTTTTAGCACCCAATAAATATGAGAATGCATTGGCTAGGACCATACGAGGTCAAATCTGTAACAGATGGTGGAGTTGTAAAGTTAAGAGATTTAGCAGGCGTAAAACTCAGAGGAATGATCAATGGGAGCTGACTAAAGCTGTACAAGGACAATCGACCACCCACCGCACAATAAAAAAAATAAAAAAAGAAACCAAAAAGACACAAGACACTCAAAACATGAATGCAGTTAAGGCAAGAGAAATGGTTACATGCCTAAGACAAATGAGCGAGAAACGAAAAGTCGGAAAAAGAAGGATGATAGGACAACACTAAGCGAAATTAAATCATAGCAAGGACTGATGGAATGCCACATTAAACACGCCAACTGCAAACGAAAAGAGAGGTGTAATGGAAAGTAAAAAACTTCCACAGATGCATTGAACCCACAATTATGGTGCATTAATCACATCATGGAGGAAGCATCCGCGATAAGCTTCATGACAAGCCCATACAACACGCGAGCACATAAACAACTTGTCTATTCGTGAAAGGAGAACAGAGAGAGAACAACAATAGATTGAATGACCTGAGTAAGACCACATAGCTCATCACAGTCGTATAAAGTCAACAGACGTTCCACACTCACTGCTATGGCACCACCAAAGTCCACCGAATCAGGTTAGACCGCCAGACCGACCAGAGTTCAAACTAGGTCAAGAGGACCGCTAGAAGAAAACAAGTAGTAGCGATCGAAGATCATTGATATCGATAAGATCCCATCCCCAGAGATACAACTGGTGAACCATACATTGATACTGGAGGAGGCAGGTAGCAACAACCCAAATACAGGAGATGGAGAAGCAGGTTAGCACAACAACTGACTTGCTCGACAAAGCAATGCAACTTTGGACAAGACCGGAGGAGGACCCACAGGTTCAACGCTGGGAAAAGGAAGAGGAAAGGATCAATGCAATGATCCAAGAACTTAAACAGAGGAAAAATACTATACCAATCCAAAAAGGTGTCAAGGGGACGCAAGAGATGAAGAATATGTAGGCATAACTTATCACTGTGTAGACACAGAAACAAGAGCGGCAGGCTCAAATAGAACCATTACAGGAACATGTAGAAGAAGTACTCACATAGGCAGAAGTAGATAGAACACAGATGGTATAGACACAGGTAAAATACATAGGACTACTGAGCGATGAAGTGGTCGTTCAGGTAGTGAAGACCATTAAGGAAAATACCGTGCAGGCACTGACAAAAGCAGTAGAGCTAAAGGAAAAATTCCAGATGATCACTGAAGAGATCAAGGAAGATAAAAAAGATTAGGTGACTTGGGACGAGTCACATGTCAGTGTTGGGGGCCTGTTGGTAGTAGGCCGAAGTGGGGAAGAAAGTGTGCACAAAGAAGAATGATACCTGGGAGATAAATCATGGGAAAGAAAGCGTGTAGGAGGAAATCGACAACTAGCAAGAAGCACAACATGCGTGCATGCAAGAAGGAGGTGACAACTGGAAGGAAGAAAAAACACTCATGCAAAGAAGGAAGACCTAACAATAGTATTTGTTAGGGTTTTTGTAATATTTTTGTGTAAATGGATGAAGAGCCCGATAGATATAAATATAGATACACAGGTAGCATAAAAACGGTTCAATGGAGTTCGGAAGAAGTTCAGTTCACTACCTTTGTAGAGTTCGATTATCTTTATGTAAGAGTTTAGTTTTGATGAGAGAACCATTCTTGTAAGTAATTGAGATAAGAGGAAGAGAAGAGGTGGATTCTGAGGATTAGATCACAGGTTGTGGAACCTGGTACGATCTAGTTCGCCTCACAGAGATCTTACCCATCTGAGAAGAATTGTAAGTGCGAGGCGTGAGAAATACATAACTGCCATAGTAAGAGAGACAAGAGCCGAATCTTTGTGGAAGTAGCCCAGGAGGGGGTGAACCACGATAATACCTATGTAATGTGATGAATTCATGCATACCTTTGTCATACCTTTATTAGTTAGATGCTGTGTGAAATGAATGGATGAATGAATTATTATATTGCTAAGTAATTGTTGTTGAGTTATCAAGAATAGAGGCCATGAAGTTAAAGTAGTAAACAAAATAACAATAGGCCATAATACAAATCAAAATTAATGGCTCGGAATGCAAATCCTCAATCTCATACTCAATCCTAGGCTGTAAACACCTGAGTATTACAACCACCCATTTAAAGCTATCTCGGGTGAGACTACGCAGTGCATTTTGTGTACTGCGTTGCCTTCTGGTTTACCAGAAGGGATGATAGTTTTAGGCTTTGTTGGTACCCTTATAGATATGAACCCTAGGTTTACGGAGAATGTAGTAAATAGAATTCTTTCATCTAAGAAACCAAGAATACCCATGTTCACTCTAGCTAGATATTGAACTGGAACATAGATAGATAAAACTCACCCAAAATTTGGTGAATTTCTGGGAAAAATGACCTCAAACACCTTTTCGATTCTCTTAGACTGTGATACTTGTGTACAATATGAGATAGGTTTTTGTAGATGGGCCCATTCCCAATAAAAACCTCTTTCAATTTTCAAAAATTAATTTCTATATGTTCAGAAGGAGCTCCCAAAGACAATGACAAAAATAGGGAAAACAACATTTGGCAAATTTATGGAAAAATAGCCTCAAAGGTCTCTTCGATTATCCAAAAATGTGATACATGTGTACAATATGAGAGAGGTTTTGTGAATTATATTGTTATAAAAAAAACCTCTTTAATATTTCACAAATTCACCTCCACCTATTCAAAAGGCATGCCAAAAGACAATGACAAAAACAAGAAAAAACAGAGCATTTGGTGAATTTATGAGAAAATAGTCTCAAAGGTCTCTTTGATTATCCAAAACTGTGATACCCGTGTAAACTATGAGAGATGGTTTTGTGAATGGGATTGTTCCCAACACAAATCTCTTTCATTTTTCACAAATTCACCTCTAGATGTTCATAAGGCGCGCCAAAATCCAATGAACAAAACAGAGAGAAAACATAGTATTTCATAAAATTTAGGAAACGCCTTTTGATGTTTCTTCTGTAACCTATGATACTTTCTTTGTAATTACTGTGATGAATTTAAATAGGTGGATCAAATAAAATTGGTCTCAAACCCTTTCTCCTTTGACAACAACCGTCCTCTTAGATTATTTCTTTCAAGAAATAACATGTTTTCTGGTGCTTCCTTTGTAACTTCTGGTACTTCTTTTGCAACTTGGTATGTTGTATTTCTAGATCTTTCTTCTTCTGTTGTAAACGTTGAATTTTTTTCTTCATAATTTTCACCTGGTGGTTTTCATATACACCTTCATCAGCTTCAACCTTTGGCTTAATTAAAACATGCTCCTTATTCCTATCTTTCAACCGCTATTCCTCCTCTATGGAAGATTTGTTGAGGGCAACGAACAACTTGGATTAAGCAATGCTTTAGAATTCAGACTTAATTGATTGATGATCCTGGTTTTTCTATTAGGCTTTATGGGAATTTTAGGATACTGGTTCTCTTTTATTTTTCTACTTTGTTCGGTTTCAAGGGATTCCTTAATCAAGGTTTCCATAGGTACAAATTATGCAGTAACAATCTTGGGACTATGTTATTTAGTTTTCCTTTGTCCCCTTGTTTTTGTCTTGGGGATTTTATCCTTCTACATAGTGGAGGTCACAAGCTTATCTTCAGAATTCTTTGGCGACAATGGACCTGGTGGGGTGACCTATTCTTCTTTCTTTATGCTACAAACTTTGCTTCCCTCCTTTTGTATTTTGTTTGTTGTAGATGATCTTAGCTTCCTTTGAGGGGTTTATTCCTTTGTTGGGGTATTTGATTTGGACCTTTTAGATCGGGTACCCCCCTTTTTGGGTGAAACTTTATTATTTCTAGTTTTTTGGGTCAAATGTATGTGTTAATTTGATTTACTTTACCACCTATAGCGATAATTACCCACGATCCCGCAATGATAAGAATTGAAGGCACAAACCTGCATGACTTTAGCATGAACCCTGTAATGATGGTCGACTGGTGGTAACCCTTGTGAAATTGAGTGCTCAAGAACATGCATATTTTTATCGAGCTAATTTTTAAGTGCGGACACAAATGAATCCCCCTAGCTTCCCTACGAAACTAGAACAAAACAAGACAATACACTACTCTTTCCTTAGCTTTCAATTATCAAATGAGAAATGGATCTAGAACATACCTTTTAAATATTGAAGATCCGACTTCACCAATGCAATCCAAGATTCGTCACAAGGTTTATGAGAAATATCTACAAATAAGCACAGGCCAAGGAAGACAAGAATAACAGAGTCTATTTGACATGAAACTATGTACATGATCAAATAATCATACAATATGGACAAATAACATTCATATAGGAAAGAAAAGTACAGATGTATTAAAGAATGTGGAAGAAAGATACAACCAGATGCCTTGATGTTGTCAGGTTCCTTCCAACATTTCCTTGCTTCCCACACACTTCTAACCCATGGATTTTGAGACTGTAGATCTAAAATATACTCACAATATATCTTGACAAAGAAAATTTCAAAGCCACTCTAGTCAAGCTAACAATCTCAATCCAAATTTCCAATCTTAATCCCAAGCCAAGCTCAAGCTAATCTAACTTTTTCCATGAGAGCTCCTCTTCTTTTATAAGCTGAAGAGGATAAGGTGAGGAGGTTAGGATGATCCCACTAAATCATTAAAGAGAGTAAGATCCAAACCGTTCGGAGGCCACCTCACCATAGAAGCTTATCCTTCTAGAAGCATCGAGAAGATGCTCGTTCTTCCCACGTACAAGAATTTCTGCACCGTAGCTATAGTGCAGCCTGTGAAAAATCTGCAGTATAGCTTTAGAGAAAGGTGCAGAAATTAGGCATTGCTGCACCCTGCGTATAGAGCATATTGTGGAAATCCTCCTTAATAGGGTTTTTACAATGGAAAATAAAGCTTCTTCTCTCAGGCTAAGTTCTTCTCCCTTCTTTCTTCAAGAATTCAAGCCTTTGATCCTTCTAAATACAAAGGATAGGTTTAAGTCATTAACGATCATAAGAGTGATGAAAATAATGTGTAACAATATGCATGTGGGGCACCAACACAACATTATTTAAAATTTTAAACATTTTTGAATGTTAAAACCAACAAAACATCGTGATTTTTTGTTGTTTGTAAGAACATGCCTATTCTTGAAATCTGTGTTTTTTTGCATCAAAAGGCTCGGTCAACCTTCTATCAACCCACTAGTGATCAATTCATGATGATATGTGTTATCAAATCAAACCAAAACATGCATTAACCTTCGAAGAAAGAAAGAAAATGACGCAAAGTAAAAACAAGGGTGAGAACAAATCAAGTTGACTCATTATACCATTGAAAATAAACTGAACAAAAATTAGGCTGATAGATGGATAGGCTAATGGAGGGAAAGAGAGGAGAGGTGCAAACATAGGTTTTAACATTGGCTCCAATTAGGGATAACACTTCCTTGTGAGGTGCTAAGAATAGTAGACTAGGTGCCTTACTTCTTTAATTATTCTCCCACTTGCTATCAATCACTCATGCTATATTTTCTAGCCTTTCTGTCTGTCTTATTTCAATTGAAACTCAAATCTACAACTACACCCTAGTGCCTTTGTTGGGATATGGAGTCTTATTGCTGATATACTATATAAACAAACTGAAAATGAAATGCTTGAATGACGGGCTTATTCAACACACCTCTACTCTACTCAACTGAAAACCAAGTAATCACGTGTAATCAGATTTCCGGTGAAGCCATATGAGAAGCTGATTAGAAAGTTGCAACTAGCCTCCATCTTTAAGTTCGAATATGATAGAAGAAACTAAAAAATATAACAACAAATTATAATATGGAAGCCCATACTTAAAGTTTTGAAATTCTTCCTTCAAAAAATGAATGACAAAAAATTATTTAATCCAATTTGACTTCATATAGACTGCTACATGATCTGCAAAAACATGAGAAACATACCTTTTTTGATAATGAGCATCAATACCTATTTCAATCTGATATTCAAAAATGGAAGTTTGTTGTATGTTTTTTATTTTGTTGATGAATGTGCATGCTTTTAGCTGTGTTATATCCACTTCATGGTAAAAAATTGAAAATCCTCCATTCAAAAAAATTGTTGGAAGAAACACCCCATTTTGTTCATCAACCAATATATTTCCTTCACTTCTCTCTAGAGGATTAGATTCATAGTTATCACATATGGGTATATTAAGTTGATAAAGATACTGGTGATTTTGGATTTCAATATCATCTCCTCCACTGCTCTCTAAAAACTCTGCTTCATAACTCTCATAGATTGGATCACTGCTAAGGATTTATGTCTATATCATTGTATAAATTTGACCCTCATCATCAGGATATTGATCATAGATGGGTTGGTCTTTAAAAGCTGTTGAAACCTGAACTTCAAAATCCTCCATTTCATGGCATCCTTGGGAAATTGACTGCATAATAGCAGCTTGAGCTATGACAACTTTTGGAGAAACAATCTCATCATAACAAACCATGTTATAGATATATGATATAATGTCAAATGTTTCTATGAAATTTTGATCAACTTTTTTGTCATTAGAACAATCAATAAAAATTTCCTCCTGAATAAAAAAACTAGAGAATATTTCACAAGGGGATGAATCTTCTTTCACTTGTTTAACATTAACTTACTTCTCATTCATACTATTATAGGAACCAACTATAGAATTCTACATATATAAATCAAACTCCTCACAACAATCTTCAAAAAGAAAATCAATTGGCAAAAACCTTTTACAATGATCACTAAATGTTGCACGAAATTTTTTCAGGGAATATATGCTAGCATAAGGTAAGGGTCAATACCATTCACGAGCATATCCATCTAATGAGGACGTGAACATATTCATTAATACATCCTCATGATGTATACCCAACTAATGCATGAATTCATGGAATTCAAGCAAATGATCTCCAAGGTTATCATTCTTATCTTCTCTAAATCTGGGCAAGTAATCAGCCCTTTCATCTATAGTAGGAACAACATTTGGAAAACTTGGAACATCAGAAAAATTAAGAGGAGAAAACCTCCGAGCCAAGATGACTTCCATATGAAAATATGACTTCTTGAAACTGTGGAGTTTCCATTGGATTCTTTAACCATGGAGTCGTTGGGTGAATGATCTACAATATGAATGTGTTTGGATTTTGTTCATCATCAAAAGCTAGATATGATCATTGTTGTT
>JZKD02S2274470.1:0-14204 GCA_000966675.3 Picea glauca
TATATATATATTATCTTCAGTTTGATAAAAAACTAGAAGCAAGAAAATGACCAAGAAAGTAAATAACTAACAAGAAGACAAAGAAGATAGGCGGAAAAGGCATCAAGCCAAGTCAAATTCATATGTACATCAATGGTACATTAATAGTACATCTCAAAGTAATGACCCCACAACCGTATCATAACTAACCAGTTGTTAAGGTCTAGTTAGGACTTAGGATTATTTCTAACAACCCCCCCTTTAATCATAAGTTCATACAAAGTATCAGTTCAACAACTAAAACCAGTGAAAAATATGATAACATATCCAAGTCTTCAATATGTAACTCATGTTATGGAACCTCATGAGTGTCTATGAAGATCTACCTGAAAAACCCACTAAATGTGGATGTTGAAAACCAAATCTAGAAAACTCACTATGCATCAAATGAGCCAGATATCATCCAAGTGGTCACTGAAGTGAACCCAAATCAATGAGAGAAAATCCTGATGAGAAGTGAATTAGCTACAAGTCTAACACATCCCATATCCTGAAAAACCCTGGCAATCTAATGTGGCGAGAGAAAAGAGCAGAAGAATCGTATGTCTTCTGTAAGGTCAAAATACCATCCCTAAGAAGTCTGAATATTGTGAAGCTCTCACATAACGACACATAAAAAAAATCTCAAAAATCCTGTTGACAGAAAAAAAGTGTTGAACATCATCCAAAACCTATATATGAAAAATCTTGTAGCCAAAAAAAACCTATAAGTAGTAAACTAGGTAAACTGCTAGTACTGCTCCAAATCCTAAACCCAAATGTCCATCAAACATGTCAGACAATCCATAAAATGCCAAAAACTGTGGCAAGTCATCCATCAAAATACAAAATGCCAAGCATTGAACTATCTCAACGAAAAATACTCTGAAGGTCAAACTAACCAATCAAATCCATCATCTAATAAGGAAACAAACATCATGTCCTAAAACAATCCTCGATCATCCATCATTCTAAAATCATAAATTCATCTGCAAATATCCTGAAAATATTGAATCCATAATCAATCATCATAAACTGCAACCCTGTAAGTTATACTTTGAAACTTGAAGTTTGACATATCAATATTTCCCCCCCTGTCAAATGAAAAATTGAGAAGTCTAGATAATGAGATATACCCCCCTCGAAAATGGAAAAAGGGTAATCAAACCATCTTCGAGCAGAGTCTGGAGACTAGATCTTCAACTCAAAAGAGTACATCAAGTGGGCCCTGATCATGCCCTGTGTCATCTAATCCTGAAAAACATTCATGTCCATCAACTGTAGAAATATCTCCTATTAAGAATGATTGTACATGTGTATAAACTTGTCGATAAGATCACTCCAATAAATTGGCTTCCAAACACCAATGCGAAGACCCTAACTATTCAAAATTTACATGTTTCCTTTGAATCTTTATTCGATTCCAACACTTTTCTGAGACATGGTTTTTCTTCCCACAAAAAACACATGGGTGGAGATCAAAACAGTTTAACTCAACATGTCCAACTTGGTGACAATGTGACACAATACAAGTTATTTTTCCAATTGAGCATCATCAACTAAAAAATCCACAATACCTGTATTATGATCAATTTCCTCAACAATAGTATCATCAACAAAATGTGTATCAACATCATGATCAACATCTTGTACATATTTTGTATCAATTTCTTCCTTCTCATTGGCATTAACCAAAAAAACACTGCTAATAAAAGTTACTGGTTTAAAATAATTAGGAATATGAAAAAGGTTATCATAATCCTTTTCATATCCTAAGCCATAGTTCTTTCGTTTAAACTGTAACTCTTCCCACTGTCTAATAAATTTATCTATATTGTCAACATGATCCGCATGTTGAACCTTCAATTTATCAACTTTTTTTTCAGTGTCATGAGTCAAGGCTACACTGACTTCATCAAAAGAAAAAGACTGCAACTCACAATCAACTAGCGCAAGTTTGTTTTCTTGTTCCTTAAGTTTGTTTTGTTATTCTTTGGTGTCATCATTAAATGATGTCAACTGCCCAGTCAAAAACTTTGTTTTTGTTTGAAGTAGATGTACCTTTTTTGTGTAGAATGCAAAAACAAGTAAGAACATTATTGTGTGCTCTTTTTTGCATAGAAATTGTAGATTCAGGAGTCTTGCTAATCAATGTGTGCAACATATTAAACATTTTGTCGATTCTTGCCATTTTTAAGTGCTTCAAATATGTCTAATGCCTCCTTAAGACCACAATATAAACCAATCCACACACGAAAGATCCTAATATCCCCTTATTCAATTTCGGGCGGGTCTAGGAGTGGAAAACTTTTACTGAGTTACAATTCTCCTTTTAACTCCCATTACAAAATATGCACAATTAATGTCCTTATAACACCTTTTACACATTTTCTCCTCACGTCATCAAAACAATATAAAATAACCTTTTTATTTTAACCACCTTATGATGACCCTTTTAATAAAAAATTATAATTCCTTATGAGTTCTTTATGAGCACTTTGTGGAGTTGATTAGTTTCTCAATAAAACCACATCCAACCAAGCAATATGACAGGGGGAGTGAAACCTAAATGTCTACATTGAGTAAGCAAGCCCACTCCACATATGCTATGTTTTTTTTATAATATAAAAGCACTTCAGTAGATCCTTTCCTTCCACACTTCATAGAACGAATTTTTAATTGAAAAATATAGAGTTTAAAAATGTTTAGGTTAAAATTCAAACTTGTGTTTGACTTTGTTCTCAATGGAACGACTTCTACCCAGGGTAAGAACCCTCCTTATTTTTCGTGCAAGTGCGACCAGTTTCTCCTCCAATTTTTAGTTTCTTCTTTGGCATTATTCCAATCAATCAGATATCATAATTTTGCAAATCCCACTAATTAATCTGCCATTAATGTACAAAATCCACCATGGACACAATAAATTGAGAGCATCAAAATCATTTTTTCCTGAAACTTTCATTCAAAGTATTAGGGTTTCACCGAGTTTGAAAGAAACTTTATAAAAGATACACATACCTTGATATACATACCTTACTCCTCTGGATTTAAATCCAATTAGATTTTTTGAATTTTTGAAATACTTTTAAATTCCTTGTTTAAGTAAATTGGTCCCTGTCAATCCCACATTTTGTTAACATTTTTAAATGAAGTAAAATGAAAACAATGGAGCGGAAGTTGGAAAATGCAGTGCAGGTTTTGTGTAAAGGTATCAAAACCAGAAGGCAAGACGCTTCCGCACTTCATACCCACGCTTGATAAAAAACTGCCAGATGCACCAGTCGTCAACTGTACTCGGATGGGTTAAGACACCATTAAATATTGCAGATGCAAAGATGGTGAGTAGTGGTAGAAATTTCTCCCTTGGCTCAAACCATATCCAAGATGGTATCCAAACCATTATTATTCAAAACACCACTTCCGAAAGCATATTACCGTCAAGATTCCCAAAAGGAGAGAGAGAACGCAGTCACATCCCAGATTTGTCCCCAGGGTTCCTAAATGATAAATTGTGAAGCAAGAAATGCAGAGAGAAAGAATAGAGCGGAAATAGTATTCAGTATATTGAGAATGTAAGGAGAAAGTACAATGAGAAGATTTAATGAAGAAGTGTTGTGCAAAAGGAAAATAGTTGAGCTAAATAGGCTCAAGCAAATTAAGAGAAGAAAGTACAGCTGACAGTGTACAGTCAGCCTGTTGAGGTTACATTATATTTAACACTCCCTCTTAAACTCAACAGTTATAAACATCAGCACTGATTATGCCCAAGTGTTGTCTCTGAAAATCAAAAACGGATTTTCCCAGTGGCTTTGTGAAGATATCTGCGAGCTGATCTCAAGAACCACAGAATTGGAGTGCAATGTCACCATTATTGACGAGCTCGTGGATGAAGTGAAAGCGAGTGTCAATGTGTTTGCTTTTCTTGTGAAACACATGATTTTTGGATAGAGCAATTGCTGAAGTATTGTCACAGAAAATAGGAGTTGGATCATTTTCTGTATGTGACATATCTCTCAATATTCTTCTCATCCACATAACTTGACAAGAAGCTGAGGTAACAACGACATACTCTGCCTCTGCAAAAGATATTGATACAATTGGTTGTTTCTTTGATGCCCATGAGATCAGGTTCGTGCCCAGGTGAAAAACATGTCCCGAGGTGCTTTTCATGTCATCTAGGTTGGCTGCAAAATCACTGTCTGTGTAACCAGAAAGTTGATTACTATCAGATTTAGTGTACCATAAGCCAAAATTGAGAGTTCCTGCAATATATCTTAGAATCCGTTTCACCATTTTCCAGTGAGAATCTTTGGGGGATTCCATGAATCTGGAAACAAGGCTGGCTGCATACATAATATCAGGCCTAATTGTTGTAAGATACAACAAACTTCCTACTAAACTTTTGTACAGGGTAGGGTCCACTATAGGGCCTTCATCTTTCTTTCTCAATTTTGTGCCTAGGGGTATAGGGGTTTCTGTTGGATTGCATTCTTCCATGCAAAATCTTTTGATGATGTCTGCTACATATTTTTTTTGACATACAAAAATTTCTTTGGTTGATTGATCAACCTCAATCCCCAAAAAATATTTCATTATGCCAAGATCTGTCATCTCAAACTCAGATTGCATGACATGTTTAAAACTTGTTAACTCAATATTTCCAGTATATATCATGTCATCAACATATAAACATACAATCAAAATTTTACCGTGCTGATTTGTTTTGGTGTAAAGAGTTGGCTCATTTTGGCTTCTGCTGAAACCACTTTTGATCAGATAAGTGTCAATTCTGTTGTACCAAGCTCTTGGAGCTTGCTTTAAGACATACAAGGCTTTCTTCAACCGATATACTTTGGCTGGCTGCTCTTAGACTTCAAATCCAGGTGGTTGATGGACATAAACTTCTTCATCTAAGAAACCATTCAGGAAAGCTGACTTGACATCCATCTAGTATACTTGCCATTTATGCTGGGATGCTATGGCTAATAGAGTTCTTACAGTGTCAAATCTTGCTACTAGAGCAAAAGTTTCACCATAATCAGTACCAGGTTGTTGTGAGAATCCTTTGGCAACAAGTATTGCCTTGTGTTTTTCAATCTGCCCTTTTTCATTGAGTTTAGTTTTGTAAACCCACTTGACACCAATACTTTTCTTGTGACTTGGAAATTCAACAAGATTCCATGTCTTATTCTTCTCAATGGAGTCAATTTCTTGGTTCATGGATTGAACCCAATGTGGCTCCTTAGCGGCTTCCTTAAAAGATGTAGGTTGACATGACATTAAAGAAAAAAGGTTGTGTTGTTCAAAGTCATCCAACTGCTGATGGATTTCTCTCAAACTTCGAGTTCTCTAATTTTGAATTTAAGAGGATGTCTCTGCTTGAGGTTGAGTTATCCTGAGAATTTTCAGATCGTCCTTGTACCTGCAATCTTGGAAGAACAGGTAGAGGTATTTGCTGTCCTGAATTTTCCATGTTTTCAGAACTGGGCAGCAATGGATTTTGACTGTCCAATTGCTAATTTTCTGATTCATTCTAGAATTGATTTTCCAGAAATTTTACATCTCTGCTGAGAATTAGTTTCTTGGAGATTGGATTGTAAAGCCTGTAAGCTTTAGATGTTTCACTATATCCAGTAAAGATACATTTCTCACTTCTATCATCCAATTTCTTCCTTAATTCGAAAGGTATGTGAGCGTATGCTATGTATCCGAATGTCCTTAGATGTGAAACATTTAGCTTTGTCCCACTCCATGCTTCTTGAGGGACTTTCATCTTTAGACTTGTGGTTGGAGATCTATTCAAGAGATAAACTGAGCATGTTACTGCTTCAGCCCAAAAAATATTTGACAAACTTTTCTCTTTCCAAACTAAGCATGCTACTACTGGATCTGGTTCCACATATCCGAGATCCACTCGATCCCAGCACTCTTGTGCTTGCAAGAACGATCTCATTCGAAGAGACCAAAACTCATATTTCTTTCCAAGAAGAATCGGACCTTGAGTTGGTCCTAAATTGCTAGACGTCACCATATTTAAAGAATTTGACAAAATAGAAAAAAAATTGTTGGAAAAATTTTGTGTTTACCTGTTTCTTGCACTTAAACTAGGTCTGCTAAATTCTTCCAGTGACTTTGGAATTCTACGATTCCAAATTTCACGAGTTTTGACTTCGCGATTCTTACTTCGAGACTTCGTTATATGAGTCCTTCGAACTCTTGTCTCTCCAATTTTCGGTTGCTGAAACGCCGAAGAGAGTTTAACGGCCTTGGATTGGCCCTTGGTCTCCGTTCAATGTGACTACACGCCTAAATGTTAAAGCACTGATGGCTTTTCACGATTCGGAACTTCCTATTTCCCGATGTCAAAAGTCCTTGACCCTTCGACCTTCCGATCTCCGAAATGTCGATTTTCTGAAATGTCTTTAACAACAATTAGCCCCAAGGTTGTACCTCTGGTCCATGTGACTGCTTCCCATATGACCGTAGTCCTATTTTGGGGTTTTACGACGCAAAGCGCCCGACCTCCTGTCCTCTGGACTCCCAAAATCCCGATTCCCGAAAATTCGATATGTCTATGCCCCGGCTTCTTCCTTATTTCGCTATTTCGGAGTTTCCAATTCCGAAATGCTTGGCTCTCTTGGTCTTCAGGATTCCCGAAATGACGAATTTTGGTATCCTAAAATTTCTTTACCCGGTCTTCTCCTTTCGTGCTATCGGGACTTCGAATGACGAAATGCCTAGCCTTGTCTTCAGAACTCCCAGAATGCAAAGTGCCAAAATTTTCCTTTGGACAATCAATGGTCCAGATCCTCTTAAGATCTGACGGTCAAAATCTTTTCGGGATTTTGCTAATCAGTATTTCGCAACACTTGACCTCTCGTCACGCTATTCTCCAAACCGCGAGCTCCGAAATGTCAAAATTTGATGGCATAAGGATCTGCTGCCACATGTCCCTTGAGATGGATGACTCACGATCATTTCAGGATTTCATGGGTTGTGAAGTCAAAAGACTCCACTTCCTTCTGCTAAGAGGAGGTTTAAGCCTCATGCACCTTTCCTGGATCCGTTGGCTTACGGACCTTGGTGCTAGATTGGATGGTTCAGATCTTTCTTCCTTTGCTTTGATCCAATAGCTCTCAGGCCACCGCACTCCAGATCCAACGGTCTAGATTCCTTCGGGATTTTGCAGACCGGGACTTTGTGAGGCAGTGACTCCACGACCCCTTGCTGCTCCAAGTCCCGAATTCCAAAATGTCGAAATTTCCCTTTGGACAATTCAACAGTCCAGATCTTCCTGTGATCTGACGGTCCAAATCCTTTCGGGATTTCATGAATTGGAATTTCACGCTTCGGGTTATGGAGTGCAGTCTCCTTTGCTCGTCCAACTCTCGATTCTTGATTTAGCTATAGCGTTAGATTGATGGTTCACGATCTTTCTCGATCCAATGGTTCATATTGCGTCGTGATATCACGATTCGCGAATTCTCACCACAGTCTTTTGACCTCTACTTCCTGCGAGTCAGCAAAATGCCGAGATATTTCCGCGTGTCCCTTGATGGACGGTCCTAACGATTTCGTGACTTCGCAAGTCAAAATTTCTCCTGTGTGCTCCAGAGGACTAAGCCTCGTGCACTTTCTCACGAATCCGATGGTTGTCGGTCCTCTGCGCCAAATCTGACGGTTGAAAATCATCCGTTGTTTTTGCGCGCTCCTCATCCTTGATGCAGTCGATTTGCGCCTCAGGTCCTATTCGCCAAATCTAATGGTTGAAAATCTTTCGTCGTTTCTGCACTCTCCTCGTCCTTGTTGCAATCAATTTGTGCCTCAGGTCTGTTCATAGGTCCGATCTTACGAATGCAACTACTCGTTCTTGGCTGCTTTCGCAAGTTCTTTGCTATTCTTGCAAAGAGTTTCTCCTGAGGAAAGAAATTCATGAATCTTTCAAAGATTTGAAATAATTTCATGAGTTCTTTGAAGCTTACTGTTCTCTGCTGCAATCTTTGACGGATTTGAGATATTTCTCGAATTTCTTTAAATGTGCTTGCCTCCTGCAGCTCTTCTTCGAGAATCTTTGACGTATCTGAAATTGTTCACGATTCTTTAAACTTTCTTCTTCCTCGATCTTTTTGAGCGTAGGGCACTCTGCTTCCTCATGTGTGCTTTTTGCTACGATCTTTTGAGAGAACTGCGGACAACGGCTTTTTCTCTAGACTTTGTTTAGTAGCTTGCATCCTATTCTCTCGTTCACAGTGTAATATCTGCACTGTTTGAGGATCGGGTTGCTCTCCAGGCTATGTGGGGAGGCTTACTGCCGAAGCTTTGATACCATGATAAATTTTGAAGCAAGAAATGTAGAGAAAAAGAATAGAGCGGAAATAATATTCAGTATATGGAGAATGTAAGGAGAAAGTACAATGAGAAGAGATAATGAAGAAGTGTTGTGCAAAAGAAAAATAGCTGAGCTAAATAGGCTCAAGCAAATCAAGAAAAGAAAGTACAGCTGGCCAGGACAGCTGGCAGTGTACAATCAGCCTGTTGAGGTTACATTATATTTAACACTAAACGTGTCGATATGGTATCTCGATATTCATATAGAGCGCTTATTTACAGTGGTTCGACCGAATCCATGATGATTGTTGAAACTGTAGTGGAAATTACATCTCACCCAAAATATGACATTGCTTAATTGACAATCAACTTTTGGCATAGTCTCCAAACCATCCTGAAAGAAAAAAAATATTATCGTTCATTTGAAAATGAAGCAGTTATTGATTCTAAAAAAAAAAATGGAGAGGAGATTGATCATTTTCCGTTCATCGAATTCTTTAGTACCCCAAATGACATGATTGCCTTCATCTTCCATTGAGAACATGAAGATGAGGGTGCCTTCGAAAGCGTTTAGTATAGCCTCCAACACTCAGAAAGTTGATGTCGACAATTGCATGTTCCTCAGATATTACTACCGGATTGTTGAATGGAATAGATCACATTAACATTTGGCGTCTCTTCTTCACTCACCAACAAATTCATCTTTGCGGCTCTTCTTCACTCACCCACAGAGTCATCAATCATAGGATCTCTTTTGGATACTCTGGGCGGCTCTCTCTTACTCGTAAATAGTCAGCGACCACACAACATCCCTCGATTGACTTTTAAACTCCCCAACTCACACATTCGCACAAGTGAAATTATTAATATAGCAGTGTACTACTACTCTTGATGCAATGGATTAAAGCTAGTCTGTCACTTGGCTTAGAGAAGTATTATTTCACTGGTTTTGAGCATGATGGATTTCTTTCATATTGGCTTGTTAAACTCAAAGAACAGTGCATGAATACCTTTAAGGATTACCTAGTTCATCATAATGTTCCAGCAAATGTGCCCAAATGTTCACCAGATCAAGTTTGTTGTGATGGTCAGAGGCATCATCTTCATTGCTCGTTTATAATGAACCCATTTGGTCTTCGAAAAGAGTTTGCACAAAACTCATTGAGTTGTCTCTCACCCTCTCGGCCCTTTCCTTTTTCTCTCTAGACCCTCTCTTGGCCTTATTTCATTCCTCTACCTAGCCACCCTCAAACTCTTTCAAAAACACATAGGTATCACAATGCTCAAGGCCGTCAAATCATAAACATGCTTTGATACCACATGATAAAAACTAGAAGCAAGAAAATGACCAAGAAAGTAAAATAACTAACAAGAAGGCATCAAGCCAAGTCAAATTCATATGTACATCAATGGTACATTAATAGTACATCTCAAAGTAACGACCCCACAATCATATCATAACTAACCAGTTGTTAAGGTCTAGTTAGAACTTAGGATTATTTCTAACACAGTTCAGATTATGATTGTAAATGGTGCATGATTACTTTTCCTTTTAGTGGTACTCCTACCTTCCTTTATAAAATTTAAATGGCACTTTTCCCTCTTATTAACTTTTTCATTAATTATAATTAGCCCTTCTCTTATACAAAATAAATATTAATTTATAATTAAACAGTTAAACTGAATAAATGTTTGAAGATACAAAAGCAAAGGAGTTTTCATTTCCATTTTGAGTTTTTTGAGAACTAAATTGTCGTGTTGACAACAGGGTTGTCTTAAAAGTTGGAAAGGAAAGACTGAGTAGTATTGAGCTATGGTGTTCTTCGAGGTCATTTATTTTCTTTGAAATTTGTTTGCACTATTGGAAGTTCTGGCTTTACTCAGTGTTAATTAGTGTAAATTTTGCAAAGTTTGATGATGATACATATGTTTCTTAAAGTGATCCAGATCAGTCTTGCATATTCTATCTCTTTATTTTTTGCATCAGTTGTCCTTGTATGATTCTTATTACATCTCAAGCTTCCAAGGAAATCTCTATTCGTGGTCCTTGCAGGGATCTGAAAAGACAATTTATTTTGTAACTCGGATTGGTCTTCAATAAATCTATTTTGTTGATTACTTTCTCATTTTGAGGCCTACTGGAATGTTTTTATTTCTAATTTATATTGTTGTACCTATTGTATATTTTAGCATATCTTGCAGTTACTTTTTCTCAGTTTATTACATATCTCCTCCTTTATTTGTTAGTTGTCATATTTCAAGTTAAAACACAAAAAATTATAATAAGAAAGAAGAACCCAGATACAAGAATTATGTTTCTTGAAGTTTGGTTGTAATTTTAAGGGCGATAAATCAAGGTAACATTCTCGTCTTCGTCTCTTAGCCCAACGAGATTCAAAAAATGTGTATTTGTGAGGAGCATCACTATTCCTCGCAACAACACCCAAACCTCCAAGATTTTGGGTTTGGGAAGAAGCTTCCAACTGGCTAAATGAGATCCCAAATATTCCGGTCTCCCCTTCCATAAATAATTGAAACATATTTTGTGGATCCTAACCACAATGTGTTTAGGAATATTGACCATCAAGTGTCAGTAAACTAACAATGCTTCAACGATAGACTTAATGAATAATAGTCACCCCCCCTCGATATCCATCTATTACACCAAAATTTGACACACTTCTCGATTTTGTTTAGCATCCATCACCAGTTCGCAATGCCATAATTGTTAGGTTTTATGATGAACCCAAGATACTTGAGACCTTCCTTTAAGTCTTTTGAGGGGAAGGGGAACTTGTCTTCAAATGTTGCCTTCTGGTACCCAACACTACCAAGAAAATAAATAACATATTTGGCTTCATTAATAACCATGCTCATGGCATCGCAGAACAAATTTAGAATCTCTTGCAATGTCCTTCCTTCATTGCTACCACAAAAACAAAAAATCAATACATCATCAACAAACAAAAAGTGGGAAAGCCTAACTCTTCTCCCAACTATAAATACTTGGAAATGATGATTTCATTTAGCATCATTTAAAATCCTACTTAAACCATCTACCACCAACAAGAATAGATAAGGAGATAGAGGACACCCCTAATGCAATCATCATTCAGGGATAAACAAGGGACAACTTGCATCGCTAATCAAGACAACAAAGGAAACCGAGGATATACATGCCATTATCCATTTTACCATACATAATTCAAACATCATGTGTAAGAGAAGTAAGAGCCAAGACACTCAGTCATAAGCCTTTTTCGAATCAATTTTTAGACAGAAACCAGTCAATAAGTGGATTTAATGGAACGAATTCCTTCGTGCGTAGATCCAATAGCCTCATGGAGGAGTCGACCTTTGACAAAGTTGAACTGTTCCTGAGAAATAACATTGTCCAAAAATGGCTTGATCCTGATTGCAATTAATTTCTCCATTATTCTATAAAGGCTGTTGCATAGAGCCATAGGGTGAAATTTATCGAAAGAGACCAGACAATCCTTTTTGGGGATGATGGCAAGAGATGTAGAGTTGATGCTATGTCTACACTTGCCAGAATGATGAATTTCCTCCAAAACCTTGAGAAGATCCTTATACAATTTCACATTCCAATCGTCGAGCTCAAGGCTTTTATCCCACTTAAACGTCCCTATGACCACTTGTATCTCATTCAACAATATTTCACCATACAAAACCTTGTTATCTTCTTCTACTACCAAACGAGGATAATATGATAATAATTTTAGCATGTCTTCTACGTTTGAGTGCCTGGGCTCTTTAAAAAAGTGTGAGAAGTGATCAACCCCCAGAGATGCTAGTTGTGGAAAGCCACAAACTCTGATGTCATTGGGATCCTGAGGCTCCCATATAGAATTGTACTTCCTTCTATAATTCACAAAGTTATGAAAATATTTAGAATTTTGGTCCCCCAGAGTGATCCAAAGGGCTCGACTTTTCTATCACAACACCTTCTCTTGTTCTAAAAGAAAAGCATACCTCTGAGCTTCTAGAGACCTGCACTCATCCGCCTCCTCATGATTACCATTTCCAGACTACATTTTATCACAAACGACTTGCAGGACTTCTTCTATCAGACGAAGACCTTGGTCATTAGATTTTCTTCTCTCCTTGGCCTAGCCTGACATAACCACTTTGAGCTTTCGAAGGGATGGCCCACAAATTGAGCATTAGCTGAATCAATAGACTTTGGTTAGAAATGCTCCATATTATCTTTGACTAGAGCCTTTAACTCATCAACATTTTCCGAATCTAAATTATATTTAAAAGGAGAGCCTGGTTTTTCCAACGACTTTGACAATTCAAAGAAAACAATAAAGTGATCTAAACACCTAGTAATTGTTACAAGGGAAAAAATCTCTATGGCCAATGGTAAACCACAATAGATAGGTATGACTGCAGAAATCAACTCAATTCCAACATGTGCTATATAAACTAATGTGCAATATGAGGAAGAGGCCTACCTCGATCCAAAGTTTGATGATGTTCCACTATTGATCACTTTGACCCAAAGCTTTACACCTACAAGAAGTTCTCAACAAACAAGCAATGCAAGTATATAGTGATAATATAAAAGGAGTTAGCACATCAGATAACACAATCAATTAATAAACATTACAAACATGCCCATGGATAATAATCATATATTTGCAAGATACCAATAGGATAGGAAATGAGTATTTCTATTAATAATTGATCAACAGAAGTATCAACATTACAGACTTCCGTGTCGGCACAATTCGAAACCAAGAAACCAAGTTCCTTCCAACTGGGTCTCCACCACTTCAATCCTCCACCAAAGGTAAGCTCATGGTAAAGAGGCAATGAGGTCCTCTCAACAATAAGGGAAGAGCTTGGGGGTTGAAAACTGTGTTTAGACTTGAGGGAAAAAGGGATGCAGACTCAATATTAAGTAATTTCTCCAGAGTAACTTTACTCTCAAAGTTGAATGCTTTCTCTCTCTTTTCCATAGCTCGAAATTATGCTCTTATAGCCTCCAGAATGCAACTGAAGGGCCGAGTTGGAATGTTTCCAGTATATGGAAGGCCGAGGATTAGAGATCTTCTGTCGTGACATGGAAACCCAACCTTATTTTGTATTTTCTGGCACAAATCCTGATATACGGGAGTTGTAGTGGAGCAGCAAGCGTATATGCATCTTGCATAGCAGTTAGGGAGCATATATGTGGAAAAATGTATATTTTTAGCTCTGGATTTATCAAAAAAGGGGTTTATAAGTCTACATAGGGAAATGGAAAAATCCCCTCTGTGCAATATAGCAATGGTGAGGAAAATCTTGCTATAACAAATGCCCCCTAATGTGTGAGATAAGAGGAGTATCTGCGATGGCCGAAATACATTATAAATAACCCAGAAGTGGAGTGGTAGATGTTAGAAAAATAGGACTGTGGAGCAATAAAATAAAACAAATGCGGAAACAAAACACAAAAGATACACAATACAATAAAGACACAGATTTACGTGGTTTACCCAGTGTGGGCTATGTCCACCAGAGAAATTGCCAGGTCCTTCCTTTATTATTATCCAGCATATGAATGGATACAACCTACAACAAACCCGTTGTAACTTGCTCTTCTTTCTCTCATAGTCTCCTATCTCATAATACAATATTCGCCATCAACCATAGCCGCAAATACATTTCCCTCATAAAAGAGGGTTGCCTTCTAGAGCAAAAAACTCTAACATAATCTCTATCGTTAGATCTGCGACCTTATAATGAACGGTCCATATTTACAATGTGTAATGATCCCAAGCCATTATGCAAGGATCATCACTGTTTGGGTGTCTTTTTAAAACTTTTTCTGAGTGAGGTATTTTGTCAAA
>JZKD02S2274481.1:0-35290 GCA_000966675.3 Picea glauca
TGTTTATTCCCAAACCTGCCCCACACTTTAGTAAAATGTAATTTGCATTATCTAGATAAAGAATGGCCCCAAATCCACAAGTTACCAAAGTACCCTAGCATGGTCCATCAAAAAATCCCCAAGACTAAGTGCGATCTATAATTGGTTCTTGAAGGCTTCTTGGAACAATATTATTTGCTTGCTTGCTTCCTTCCCCATAAGAGACTCTAATGTGATGTGAAATTCTTCCTAACTGTGCCTCCTTATCTTCAAAAATAAACTTGCTTCCAGTTAACTAGATTCCCCATAACACATACCCAGGTAATGTTGTATGTGAGAAAACAAATTTATTAGTCATCCAGAATTCCATACATTCCAATAGATTTAATTTGTCCCAGTGAATTTGTAATTTGAAACTATTGGAAATTTCCATGCATACAACTTTGGTGAATTGGCAGTAAATGAATAAATTATATTACAATTTCCTTGTAATTTGGAATGTCGAAAGTGTACTAAGTGACCAAATTAAAATGCACACCTAAGCTTCCATGTAGCTCCATAAATTGTTTTATAACTTTTAAGATGGATTTAGATATATGGTAAATTTACCTATGTTATCTATTAAAGTACAATTGAAGAACAAGAGAGTTTGCTTTCATGCACCGAGATTTGGGATTTGATGTAAACTTGAAGGCAAAACAGACTTAGACTAAAATGCACACCCTTGTCTCAATTTTGACCCAAATGGAGTGGTTCAACTTGTAGAAGGTGTAGTTTCTGATATTACACTTGTCTATAGCATTATATTGGAATTTGGTGAAGGGTGAAATATACATTTTGGTTTGGGGTTACACGCTTAAACTAATATGTATTGTTACATATACAACTATGTAATGCTTTATAATGATAGATGATAGATTAATGATTCCATAAGTGAAATATTGTGGTTGTGGATTGTTGTTGTATATGAAGATGCCCAATAGGGTTGCATATTGTGCTTGTATATTACAGTTTAAGACTAGGGTTTCATATAATTTGTAGTTGCTAAAGGTAAATAGACTACTTGGAAATTTTGTTGTTCCATTAAGGACCAACCACCTTAATATTGGGTAGGGAAAAACTAAGATAATGGGTACAGACTTAAGCGAATTCTCACTTCAATATGGAAATTTTGAAGATCCATGTTTAATGAAAATTCAAGATTTTAACCTCATTTAATTGAGGTTTTTGATATCTATTTCCCATGAAATTTGAACCTTATCATTGAATATAAAATATTATTTGTAGTAGAATATATTTCACTTTTGTAAAACCAAAATCACTAGGTAGCTGGAGAAAATGAACACTCAAAAAATGCACTTAGTTGTTGGGTTTTGGTCACAAGGGTGGATAAATCCCCCTTAAGCCCAATAGTTGTAGGTTGAGCCTCAAGACAAATGGTGATTGATTTAAACCTAACCCTAGATCTATTTGTGTATATTAAAAGTGACAACATTAAAATACAAGCCCAAGCTACCCTGTAGCTCCAAAAATTGTTTTATAGGTTATAAGATGGAGTTAAATATATTGTAAATTTAACTATGTCACCTAAATTTCAATGGAAGAAGGGGATAGGTTTTTTTCACGCACCCAGATTTGGTATTTCATGTAAATTTGAAGGAAAAACTGCCTTAGAGTAAAATGCACACCCTAATCTCAATTCTTATCCAAATTGAGTTGCTCAACTTGCAGAAGGTGTAGTTTGTGATTTTACACTTGTCTATAAACTTATATTGGCATTATGCATACATAAACCTACCTAATTTGCAAAAAGGCTAAAAATTTCCTTGTAAAACCAAAGGGTGAAATTCTTAAAGTTGGTTATATGAAACTGCACTCCCAAAGTTGGCTAAGGCTCCATAATTCAATATTTAAGTTGTAAAGTGATGATTGCATTATTTATAATCTGTTTGTACAATTAGTAGTGCATTTACACTCCAAAAAGGATGATTTCTATGCACAAATATTCTTGGCATTTTGATTAATCAAAAGATGGTGGGTTATGAGAGAAACCAAGGTCAATTTTGCATTTTCGATCATAAACGATTCCTCTGTGTAAAAATAGGCAAGAGATGCCTAGTAAAACGCTCGGAATGCAAGTTGTTGGAGGTGTGGTTTATCATAGTAGACATGTTCATGTTGTTTATTTTGCAATTGCAAGTTTAAATAGGGTTGTTTTGCAAAAGAGGCAAAGTTTGCCTTGTAATTTGCAAGGCCTAAACTATACTAAGTGACAAAATTAAAATGCACGCCCAAGCTTCCTTGTAGCTCCAAAAATTGTTTTATAAGTTGTAAGATGTAGATAGATAAATGATAAATTTACCTATGCATATAAAGTTCAATTGAAGAACATACAAGCTTGCTTTAATGCACCTAGATTTGGTATTTCATGTAAATTTGAAGGGAAAACTACCTTAAAATACAATGCACGCCCTAGTCTCAAGTTTGACCCAAATGGAGTGGTTCAACTTGAAGAAGGTGTAGTTTGTGATTTTACACTTGCTTATAAACTTATATTGTCATTTTCAGACATAAACCTACCTAGTGTGGATAAAGGATAAAAAAAAATCTTGTAAAACCACAGGACCAAATTGTTAAAATTAGCTATATGAAACTGCACACCCAAAGTTGGCTAAGGCTCCATAATTTAGGATTTAAGTTGTAAATTGATGATTGCATTATTTATAACTTGTTTGTACAATTAGTATTCCATTTACACTCCAAATAGGATGATTTATATGCACAAAGATTCACGACATTTTGATGAAACAAAGGATGGTGGGTTATAACAGAAACCAAGGTCAGTTTTGCATTTTCAGTCATAAAAGAATCATTTGTGCGAGATTAGGCAAGAGATCCATAGAAAAACCCTCAAATTCACAAACTATTTGTAAAAAGTAACCCAATGTTGTATTATACTTTGCATTTGATTTGTGCAAGCTGTTGGGGATGTGGTTTATCATAGTAGACGTGTTCATGTTGTTTATTTTTCAATTGCAGGTTTAAAAAGGGTGATTGTGCAAAAGAGGCAAAGTTTTCCTTGTAATTTGCAAGGTCTAAATTGTACTAAGTGACAAAATTAAAATGCACGCCCAAGCTTTCCTATAGCTCCACAAATTGTTTTATAAGTTTTAAGATGGAGTTAGATAAATGGTAAATTTACCTATGCATCTAAAGTTCAATTGAAGAATAGGAGAGGTTGCTTTCATGCACCTAGAATTGGGATTTCATGTAAATTTGAATGCAAAACTGCCTCAAAGTCGAATGCACGCCCTAGTCTCAATTTTGAGCCAAATTTAATGGTTCAACTTGCATAAGGTGTAGTTTGTGATTTTACACATGTCTATAACATTATATTGGAAATTTCAAATAGAAACCTACCTAATGTGCATAAAGGATAAAAATTGTCTTGTCAAACCAAAGGGCCAAATTGTTAAAGTTGGTTATATGAAACTGCAAGGTCTAAATTATACACTCCAAAAAGGATGATTTATATGCACAAAGATTCACGACATTTTGATGAATCAGATGATGGTGGGTTATGAGAGAAACCAAGGTCATTTTTTCATTTTCAGTCATAAAAGAATCTTCTGTGAAAAAATAGGCAACATATGCCTAGTAAAACCCTTGGAATGCACAACTTGTTTGTAAAAACTAACCCAAGGTTGTATTATACCTTATATTTGAGTTGTGCAAGTTGTTGTGGGTGCATTTTATCATAGTAGACCTGTTCATGTTTTCTATTTTGCAATTGCAAGTTTAAAAGGGGTGGTTGTGCAAAAGAGGCAAAGTTTGCTTTGTAATTTACAAAGTCAAAACTGTACTAAGTGACAAAATTAAAATGCACGCCCAAGCTTCCCTGTAGCTCCAAAAATTGTTTTATAGGTTGTAACATGGAGTTAGATATAGTGTAAATTTATCTATCTCATCTAAAGTTCAATTGAAGAACGGGATAGGTTTTTTTCATGCACTTAGATTTGGTATTTCATGTAAATTTGAAGGCAAAACTGCCTTAGAGTAAAATGCACACCCTAGTCTCAATTTTGACCCAAATTGAGTGGTTCAATTTGCAGAAGGTGTAGTTTGTGATTTTACACCTATTTATAAACTTATATTGGCATTTTTAGATAGAAACCTACATGGTCTGCATAAAGGCTAAAAATTGCCTTGTAAAACCAAAGGGCCAAATTTTTAAAGTTGGTTATATGAAACTACACGCCCAAAGTTGGCTAAGGCTACATAATTTAGGATTTAAGTTGTAAATTGATCGTTACAATGTTTATAACATGTTTGTACAATTAGTAGTGCATTTGCACTCCAAAAAGGATGATTTATATGCACAAAGATTTTCATGACATTTTGATGAATAAGAGGATGGTGGGTTACAAGAGAAACCAAGGTCAGTTTTGCATTTTCAGTCATAAAATACTCTTATGTGAAAAAATAGGCAAGAGATGCCTAGTAAAACCCTTGGAATGCACAACCTGTTTGTAAAAAGTAACCCAAGGTTGTATTATACCTTATATTTGACTTGTGCAAGTTGTTGGGGGTGTGGTTTATCATAGTAGACCTGTTCATGTTGTCTATTTTGCAATTGCAATTTTAAAAAGGGTGGTTGTACAAAAAAGGCAAAGTTTGCCTTGTAATTTGCAAGGTTGAAATTGTACTAAGTGACAAAAACAAAATGCACGCCCAAGCTTCCCTATAGCTCCAAAAATTGTTTTATAGGTTGTAAGATGGAGGTAGATATAGTGTAAATTTATCTATCTCATATAAATTTCAATTGAAGAATGGGATAGGTTGGTTTCATGCATGTTGATTTGGTATTTCATGTAAATTTGAAGGCAAAACTGTCTTAGAGTAAAATGCATGCCCTAGTCTCAATTTTGAGCCAAATTTTGTGGTTCAACTTGCAGAAGGTGTAGTTTGTGATTGTACACCTATATATAAACTTGTGTTGGCATTTTCGTATAGAAACCTACCTGGTTTGCATAAAGGCTAAAAATTGCCTTCTAAAACCAAAGGGCCAAATTGTTAAAGTTGGCTATATGAAATTGCACGCCCAAAGTTGGCTAAGTCTCCATGATTTAGGATTTAAGTTGTAACTTGATCATTATAATATGCATAACATGTTTGTACAATTAGTAGTGCATTTACACTCCAAAAAGAATCATTTCTATGCATAAATATTCACAACATTTTGATGAATGAGAGGATGGTGGGTTACAAGAGAAACCAAGGTGAGTTTTGCATTTTCAATTATAAAATACTATTATGTGCAAAAATAGGCAAGAGATGCCTAGTAAAACCCTTGGAATGCACAACGCATTTGTTAAAAGTAACCCAAGGTTGTATTATACCTTAGATTTGAGTTGTGCAAGTTGTTGTGGGTGTGGTTTATCATATTAGACTTGTTCATGTTATTTGTTTTTCAATTACAAGTTTAAAAAGGGTTGTTGTGTAAAAGAGACAAAGTTTGTCTTGTAATTTGCAAGGCCTAAACTGTACTAAGTGACAAAATTAAAATGCACGTCCAAGCTTCCCTATAGCTCCAAAAATTGTTTTATAAGTTGTAAGTTGTAGTTAGATAAGTGGTAAATTTACCTATGCATAAAAAGTTCAATTGAAAAAGAGGAGAGGTTGCTTTAATGTAACTAGATTTGGTATTTCATGTAAATTTTAAGGGAAAACTGCCTTATTGTACAATGCACGTCCTAGTCTCAATTTCGACCCAAATGGAGTGGTCAACTTGCAAAAGGTGCAGTTTGTAATTTTACACATGTCTATAAACTTATATTGACATTTTCAGATATAAACCTACTTGGTGTGCATAAAGGCTAAAATTTTCCTTGTAAAACCAAAGGGTCAAATTGTTAAAGTCGGTTATATTAAACTACACATCCAAAGTTGGGTAAGGCTCCATAATTTAGGATTTAAATTGTAAATTGATCATTACAATATTTATAACTTGTTTGTACAATTAGTAGTGCATTTACACTCCAAAAATGATGATTTATATGCACAAAGATTCACGACATTTTGATGAATAAGAGGATGGTGGATTATGAGAGAAACCAAGCTCAATTTTGCATTTTCAATATAGAAATATTCTTCTATGCAAAAATCGGCTAGAGATGCCTAGTAAAACCCTCGAAATGCACAATGTGTTTGTTAAAAGTAACCCAAGGTTGTATTATACCTTAGATTTGAGCTATGCAAGTTTTGGGGGGTATGGTTTATCATAGTATACATGTTCATGTTGTTTATGTTTCAATTGCAAGTTTAAAATGAGTTGTTGTACAAAAGAGGAAAATTTTTCCTTGTAATTTGCAAGGCCTGAACTGTACTAAGTGACAAAATTAAAATGCACGCCCAAGCTTCCTTGTAGCTCCAAAAAAAAAATGATAAGTTGTAATATGTAGTTAGGTAAATGGTAAATTTACTATGCGTATAGAGTTCAATTGAAGAACGGGAGAGGTTGCTTTAATGCACCTAGATTTGGCATTTCATGTAAATTTGAAGGGAAAACTACCTTATTGTACAATTCACGCACTAGTCTCAATTTTAACCCAAGTTGAGTGGTTCAACTTGCAGAAGGTGTAGTTTGTAATTTTACACATGTCCATAAATTTATATTGGCATTTTACGTCATAAACCTACCTGGTATGCATAAAGGCTAAAATTTGTCTTGTAAAACCAAAGGGCCAAATTGTTAAAGTTGGTTATATGAAACTGCACACCCAAAGTTGGTTAAGGCTCCATAATTTAGGATTTTAGTTGTAAATTGATCACTATAATATTTATAACCTACTTGTACAATTAGTAGTGCATTTACACTCCAAAAAGAATGATTTATATGCACAAATATTCACGACATTTTGTTGAATCAAATGATGGTGGGTTACAAAAGAAGCCAAGGTCAATTTTGCATTTTCAGTCATAAAAGATTGTTTTGTGCAAAAATAGGCAAGAGATGCCTAGTAAAACCGCACGCCCAAAGTTTGCTAAGGCTTCATAATTTAGGATTTAAGTTGTAAATTGATTAATACAAATTTTATAATCTGTTTGTACAATTAGTAGTGCATTTACACTTCAAAAAGGATGATTTTTATGCACAAAGATTCACAACATTTTGATGAATCAAAGGATGGTGGGTTATGAGATAAACCAAGGTCAATTTTGCATTTTCAGCCATAAAAGACTCTTATGTGCAAAAATAGGCAAAAGATGCCTAGTAAAACCCTCTAAATGCACAACCTGTTTGTTAAAAGTAACCCAAGGTTGTATTATACCTTAGATTTGAGTTGTGCAAGTTGATGGGGGTGTGGTTTATCATAGTCAACCTACTCATGTTGTTTATTTTGCAATTGCAAGTTTAAAAAAGGTTGTGCAGAAGAGGCAAAGTTTTCCTTGTAATTTGCAAGGCCTAAATTGTACTAAGTGACAAAATTAAAACGCATGTCCAAGCTTCCATGTAGCTCAAAAATTGAAAGCTGTAAGAATTCTCCCAAAACATCTTGATTCCCCCAAAACCCTCAGTAAAACTCATCATTCCAATATTTATAACATGTTTGTACAATTAATAGTGCATTTACACTCCAAAAAGGATGATTTATATGCACAAAGATTCACGACATTTTGATGAATTAGAGGATGGTGGGTTATGAGAGAAACCAAGGTTAGTTTTTCATTTCCATTCATAAAAGGCTATGTTGTGCAAAAAGACTCTATAATTTGCAAGGTCAAACATGTACTAAGTGACAACATTAAAATGCATGCCCAAGCTTCTTTGTAGCTCAAAAATTGTTTTAAAGGTTGTAATATGGAGTTAGATATATTGTAAATTTACATATGTCATTTAAAGCACAATTGAAGAACATGAGAAGTTGCTTTCATGCAACTACATTTGGGGTTTCATGTAAATTTGAATGCAAAACAACCTCAAATTAAGATGCACGCCCTAGTGCCAATTTTGAGCCAAATTGAGTGGTTCAACTTGCAAAAGGTGTCATTTGTGATTCCACACATGTCTATAACCTTATATTGGCATTTTCGGACAGAAACCTACTTGATGTGCATAAAGGCTAACAATTGTTTTCTCTTTTTCTTTAAAGAACAAGCGTTTATTCTTATTACAAATTCTTCTTTCTCAATAGAATTTAAAATCCCTTACAAAAACCAAGCATTTTATAAAATCTATATGAGTGGAAATATGAAATTCCGCATTGGCTTAAGTACATTGAAACCAATAAATTATAAACAAAATCTCTTGCTAACATGTCTTTCAAATGAATATTTCTTGTAAATATCCTTTAGATAAATGGAACACAGATTGGTCAAATAAGAGATGATTCATTAAAAGAACAACATAAGTCATTTATATTTAAAACAATATATACAAAGTATTAGGCTAAAAGCCTAGAATTATAAAAATTACAAAATATCTCTTAATCCCATCCTCACACATAGTACTTAAACTTAATACGACTAACATATAATGATCTAGGTCTATTTAGGCATCACCCATTTCCTTATCTTTGCTAATGTAGAAATTATGCCCAAAGGTAGATGAACTAATGTTGCCAACTCCATTATTCTCCTCAACATGGCATCTAGGACATTTTAGAACATGAAGATCATGTTTAATCTCAATTAAATCATTCATAATTATGTTCAGTTTGTTCTCAACCATGAGCTGAAAGGCCAGCATGGGTTGTTCATTCCTTTCATGAGCTTTAAACTTTTTCTCCCTTGCTTCAGGAGCACTCTTAATTGAAAAAGTGGGAACTTCAGGAAATGTATATATAGACCTTTTTAAATTAACCGATGTTACAAGAACAACAACTGCAGAATTTATAAGACTAGCAGGAGCTACAGAAGTATTCCAAATCTTTGAATTATTATCCTTTCTCCGATAATTTGAGCCTTCCATCGTCATTAGATAGGTGTAATCGTCAAAATTCATAGTCAATATCTGATTATATTTCATATACAAAAGATCAACAAAATGACCATTAAATATAGGATTTTCCAGGAGCAAATCTATATATGTTTTAATCCTTCATTGGATTTCCAAAGTACAAGTTGATACTCTTCTTGTGTGAATTATCACACAACTCACTTGAACCGACGGTTGTATCAATCAAATTATGAATATCGTCATTAAACCCGGATGGTGGTTTATTTAGTTAATAATTATGATACTCACTAAGGTTGTAGTACTTTGAAAAACATTATGATTTGTAATCAGTTGGTTGTACTTTGAAAAACATTACGATTTGTAATCATTAATAAATTTGATTTTGTGATTTTGTGAAAATTGGCTCATGAGAAAAATTTAGCCCCTAAAATTTTCCCTAGTTTCTTAACATACAAGGGCTCATATTGTCTCATTTATGGGTGCCTTTGTGGAGGGTGTGTTGCATCCCTTGTTTGCACTACAACCTTTTTCCAAGCCCTTTTATTTCCATTAATTTATTATGGTCCAAAACATTGAGTGTTATGTGCAATGGAAAGTAAGGAGCATCACAATGCCACTTGAAGTTAGGAACACATTGAGTGCCATGTGCAAGGAAAGAAAAAAGGCATTGCAAATGCATTCCCCCAACAAGTGGGACATTTATTAATTATGTGTTTTCTTTTTTAAAGGTCCTTGATTTTTTATGGAGAAGTGTTCCATTGATCTCAGGACCTTAGGGAAAGCATCTAGAAGGATCAGTTATGGATTTATCTTTTGCTACCTACAACACCTCTGGGCCTTTAGCCCATTCTTCCCATGAAATGAGGCACAAGCCCATCTTGGGGTCAACAAGCACGAAGACCCAAAAGATGAGGAAATGAAAGGGAAGAAGTGTGGAAACTGGTAAGTATGCGCGGGAATGGTACGATGATACTTCAAGGAGACCCCCTAGTAGCAGCCCATTTCCCGAGGGTGACCCACTTACTAGGAAACCATGTCAACCACCAAGGTGAAATGAGGAAAAATGTATAATTTCCAAGCAAATGTTTTCATAATCAAGAAATGACTCTTTGCAACATGCTCAAATGCTTCAATTATTTAAAATGACACTTACCACAAGACTGAACTTTTTACCTCATGAAGCAAGACATGTTGTCCTTGATGGGCTCCGCTGGTGTGGTAAACGTTGTTGTTGTCGATAAATAGTGATGTGTGGTGAGAGGAGGGACTTTGTCTGCTCATCTAGCTCTTAACACTCCATGTCTTCAACCTGCGAGCCTCGATACATCATCTCCTTTGTTACCCCTAGCCTGGGGGGTAACACAGTATGCTAATTTGGATGAGGCAGTAAGAAACTTGAATGATCGTAAGTATATGATGGGAAAATATTGGAAAAGAATGTGTCAATTTGCTAAATTGCCATTGGGAAGACAAGGTGAATCGAGTGGCACCCACCCAACTCCCTAAGGGAAGATTTTACTGAGAAATTTTTCATGTGCATTAATTTTTACCAAGGTAAAAACCTTTCAAGAATAAATAAGTAGTAATATGTTTCAAGAAGTTGTTTTGCGTACAATTGTATCTATAAAGGATAAACAAGGTGTATTATTGATGGGTCAACTATTTTGGGAATCAGAGTGTAACTTGTTCTCGGGTTTTCTAGATCGACAAAGCTCATAGAGGAAGAGACACATTATGAGAAGAGGACAAAGGGCCTATATATATCTATTCACCATGGTCATATCAGTATGTATTGTTGTATTGTACTCCATTGTATTCTTCATGTAAAGTCATACCTATTCTTCGTGTAAAGTCATACCTATTCTTCAGACATCGTAGATCCGATTTGCTCGTTAATATAAGCCTTATGCAGGAATTGGCATCATATTCATTGTGAATGTATGTTGTTTTTCATGTGATTGGAATTGAATTCATAATAAATGACCAATTTCTTTCCCTTTTATGTTTGATATGACTGAATGAATGCAGAAATATTATGATATCATCGAATGTATTAAATATGAAGTTGTCCTAAGTGTTTTATGAAGTTGTAACAAGAATACCTTGTATGTTTTATTGTATTGTTCTTCTGAATCCATCCATCCATCCATCCATCCCCTTTAAATTCTAGATGTCTAACACATATGGGAATTGCAAGTGTATTAAGACCTGGGCGTGCATTTTCATCATGCCCAGGTTTCATGCATTTTTAAGCATTTTTCCCTTTATGCATTTTTTTGCATTTACAAAGCAGTTTTTAACCTTTATGCATAGTAGAGGGTTTTTGGTTTGAAAATGCACAATTAAAGGTATGAATAGATGTAAAATGATCAAATACAAACTCCACAGATTTTATCACTCAATTTGGAGGCTATATGAGTCCTAGGTGTGCATTTTATAGTAATCTAGTTTTACCCTCCATTTTAGAAATGGTCTTGAATTTGGGTTCTAGGTAGAAGTCTTTTTTCATTTGAAAATGCATTCTGGATGACATAAATAGATTTAGAATGTTATTAAATTCACCCCGAAACTTAGATCACTAAATTTGGAGCTATATAGAAGCATGGGTGTGCATTTCCATTAGGGCACTTTCTACTGATTTGGTCTCTCAATTTATGAGGTAGATTTTGTCTCGTTTACACAGTAGCCACTTTTATATTCACACGCAAAGCTAAATATGTATACATGTGTAGAACTATCTAAGACACCCTCGGAAACCTTGATCACTCAAATTGCATGTGTGTTAAGACCTGGGCATGCATTTTTCATCATGCCCCAGTTTCATGCATTTTTAAGCATTTTTCCATTTATGCATTTTTTTTGCATTTACAACATAATTATGTCTTTAAACTAATTACGCACATATCAATAGTGTCTGTAGGAAGATGAATGAAAATGGATGTTGATCCATTATATAAGATGGATGTTGACACCATAACTTCAACCAATCTCTATTTAATTATTCTTATTTTTTATCTTTAACATTCATTTTAATATCTCATGCTTCTCGTATCATAAGGTAACATTTTAATATGTCATGCTTCTTATATTGTGGCAGGGTGATCGTGGGAAGGCACCAGCCTCGGAGCAGGTAAACCAATAACAATATCCATATCCATTTAAAGTGAATTTTATTATTGTTTTTATAATTGAATTAACTTGTTTTTTGTTGATATATGTAGTTATCAACACCCAATGTACTTGACAATGTGGGAAATGATGACGAATTGTTTGAATTGAACCCGATTAACACAATTAAAAAGGTTTTGAGAAAAAAAATAGTGAACTTAGTGAATTGTGTATGTGTGAACCAATGGAGGAGAACACACAAAGATGCAAAGTTTTGATGGACGAAATAAAACGATCTGCGATAAGCACCATCTTTTAAAAAGGTTATTTATCACATATGTTCATTTATGAATTTTGTTTTGCTACTTTTATATGATTTGAATAACAAATTTTTTATTTTTATAGGATTTATTCAAAAAACTTTAGCATCGTGCTCTTGAGGATGGTGTTGGTATCAGTAATGCTCAAACACCACAACGTCCTACCATGAGCCACATACCCACGAGGCTCTTTGGCTCTCCGCCTATGGATAACATCCTTATGAATGAGACAATTGAACCTTATGGGGCCCATGACACACCCTCACAATGCACGCCAGACCAAGAACGTGATGGTGGATATGAGACAATTGGTTATTCTACAAATTGATTTCCTGGATCGTCACGTGTTACCGGCATGGAAACACTACCAATTACCTTTTTGGTGGACGAGAAAAATGTTTCAATCAAAAGACAAAAAATCCCAAGTATTTATGAATGTCTTAATTATTTCCTATTATCTTATCTAATTGAAACATACGTCTCTGCGATTATTTTAAACTAATGATCATATTGTTCCATAGGAAAGTACATATTTTTTAAGCATATGAATGACAAGACCTTAGATATTTTTCGGCCCACCATACGCACATGGTGGAATGCTCAAAATCCCAGTTTGAAAAAGGATATTATTGACCACTTGGTCGGCCTTTTTGGTGATTCCTTCAACAAAATTGGAGTCCCCTCATTGGATGGTACATATTTGAAATATAAGAGGGACCAATATAGGGTTCATTTGTAAAAAAAACCCTAAGTATGAGCATCCTCCGGTGATTCCCGAGAGTGAGTGGAAAAATATATTGGAGGATGCAAAGGAGAATACAATGAGAATAAAAGGAAAGACGCCACCTGGACCAAGAATGTATATCATATTTTTAATTTAATACGCTAAATTTTCGTTAGTTCTATATAAAAAAATTCATATACAACCTATTGGAAACTTTTTGTAGGTTCCAAGACACGTCAATAGCAATCAAGGAAAGACTAGAAAAACATGGGAAACGCAAATTTGGCTAGGGTGGTTACGCGAAAGTAAAAAGAACAAATTTGGCTAGGGTAGTTGCGTGAAACTAAAAGCACAAATTGTAAGTACAAAATAATTAAACAATATCATTCCTATCATCATCCAACTTTTATTTAATTGCATCCAATAAGCCAAATCTGGGATCTTGTACAATGTAGGGGACTCAATTCAAAATTGTGACCATAGAAGAAGACCTTCATCTCGGTTTCAAGTTTGGATTTCAAGCCATGGTTGAACATCAACAAAGCATGGGGAAAACACAATCTGCCCCTTTGAACGACATTGTAAGTAAAATCAATAGACTTTAATTGTCGATTACTTGTAAAATCTATTCACGATTGATTTCACTCATAAACGAATGTGTCTTCTTGTTTTAAGCAAGAGAGCAACAATAATAATGAGGTCAGCAACCCCATGACGGTGGAGTGTAGTCCAATGATGGTGGTGTGTAGCCCGACCATGACAGTGGAGTGTAGCCTGATGATGGTGGTGTGCAACCCGGCCATGACGGTATTATGGTTATAAAATCAGAAGTATGGATTAATACAATTATTAATATTTACTTGCAGATGTATACTTATAAATTTTCTTATTTCAATGGTAGATCATGTAGATGAGAATGCTTGGGGAGAGTAGGAAAACATGGTATCCAAACCAATGGTCTCGACTATCCAACCTAATAAAGAACATTGTAATGATATTTGCATTAATGGACTACTTCTATGAATAATAACTAACCATATCAATTTAACCCTTTTTGTTATTGTAATCGAGGTCCCTTAGCAGTAGCCCACACGTTGTGGAGAGTACCCGACTAGACGTACAATGCGTAAGAGCATGCATATTGAATCGGCATTAAGAGAGGACCCAACAATTGAAACGGATCTAGACATGAATGAGTCAATCAACAAATTTCTGCAAACTAAAAAACAAAAAAAGAAGTGATTGTATATATTACGAGAAACATGTATAATGGAAACATATTTTGATGATCAAATATATTAATATATATTATTTGTTTCTACCTTCTTATGGATGTATGTTATATGTTTTGTATGTACAAAACCACATATCTCCACACACATTCTTTCTTTCATTTACCTTTAAATTTTGTTTTGCTACTTTCTATTCATGAATCGTACTATGCCACTTTCAATTATTTTTTAGTATATAGGTTGGGTATGGGGAATTGAGAGTGATGTGGGGGGAATGAGTTTCCATCTTCACATGGTTGGCTTTGTTCAGTAAAGAATAAATTATTCTCGAAACCAAGAGAAGTTCATTCAAGTATTCCAATTTAGTCTTTCAAGAGTCTCGTACATGTTGAAATGTCTGTTTATTTATTTAATTATTATTCAATCATATAACCTTTTATTCTTTGATGATTTTTGTAGGTCTTCGCAATGGAAATGCAACTAATAACTAGCCTATGTGTGATGTGTTTGTACAATCTCCTGCCTCATCGAGCTCATGGATGCAATTAGTTAGTACTCATTTTTCCATTTTAGTTAGTGTGTGTGCACATTTGCCAAAGATTCATGTACATTTCAGCCCTTGACTAAATTTTGGGCACAAATCACCCTAGTATACAGTATTTAGGGTTTACAGCAAAGCCATAGTCTTGTAACTTGTAACTTGTAAATTACCAATACTATACATGGGTTTTTATTCCTAGGGCATGCATTTTTCATCATGCCCTATTTTCATGCAATTTTATACATTTTTACGTTTATGCATTTTTTTGCACTTACAAGGCAGTTTTTAGCCTTTATGCACAACAAAGGGTTTTTGGTTTCAAAATGCACAAATAAAGTATGAACATATATAAAATTATAAAATCCAAACTCCACAATTTGAACCACTCAATTTGGAGTTCATATGAGTCTTAGGCGTGCATTTTACGGAAAGACGGTTTTACCCTCCATTTTACAAAAAAAAATCTTGAATCTTTGTTCAAGGTAGAAGTATTTATTCATTTGAAAATGCACTTTGGATGATATATATATGTATAATGTTATTAAATTCACAACAAAACTTATATCACTAAATTTTGAGCTAAATAGAAGCATGGGCATGCATTTCCATTATGGCACTTTCTATTGTTTTGGTGTCCCAATTTACAAGGTAGATTTTGTCTCTTTTACATAGCAACCACTTTTATGTTTGCAAACACAAAACTAAATATGTAGACAGGTGTAAAATTCTCTAAGACACCCTTAGAAACTTGAATCATTCAAATTGCAGGTGTGTTAATACTTAGACGTGCATTTTCATCATGCCTTGGTTTCATGCATTTTTAAGCATTTTTCCCTGTATGCATTTTTTTGCATTTACAAAGCAGTTTTTAACCTTTATGCACAGTAGAGGGTTTTTGGTTTGAAAATGCACAACTAAAGGTATGAATAGATGTGAAATGATAAAATACAAAGTCCACAAATTTTATCACTCAATTTGGAGGTCATATGAGTCTTAGGCATGCATTTTATAGTAATCTAGTTTTACCCTCCATTTTACAAAAGGTCTTGAATTTGGGTTCTAGGTAGAAGTCATTTTTCATTTGAAAATGCACTCTGGATCATATAGATAGATTCAGAATGTTATTAACTTCACCCCAAAAATTAGATCACTGAATTTGGATCTATATAGAAGCATGGGCATGCATTTCCATTAGGGCACTTTCTATTGTTTTGGTCTCTCAATTTACAAGGTAGAGTTTGCCTATTTTACAAAGAAGCCACTTTTATGTTTGCAAACGCTAAACTAAATATGTAGACAAGTGTAAAATTATCTAAAACACCCTCAGAAACTTGAATCACTCAAATTGTACGTGTGTTAACACCTCGGCTTGCATTTTTCATCATGCCCTAGTTTCATGCATTTTTAAGAATTCTTCCCTTTATGCATTTTTATTGCATTTACAAGGCAATTTTTAAAATTTATGCACAGTAGAGAGTTTTTTGTTTAAAAATGCACAATTAAAGGTATGAATAGATGTAAAATGATAAAATACAAACTCCACAAATTTAATCACTCAATTTGGAGGTCATATGAGTCCTAGGCATGCATTTTATAATAACATAGTTTTACCCTCCATTTTACAAAAAGTCTTGAATTTGGGTTCCCGGTAGAAGTCCTTTTTCATTTAAAAATGCACTCTAGATTATATAAATAGATTTATAATGTTAGGAACTTCACCCCAAAACTTAGATCACTAAATTTGGAGCTATATAGAAGCGTGAACATGCTTTTCCATTAGGGCACTTTCTATTGTATTTGGTCTCTAGTTTTACAAGGTTTATTTATTTAATTATTATTCAGTCATATAAACTTTTATTCTCTAATGATTTATATAGGTATTTTCAATGGAAATGTAACTAACAACTAGCCAATGTGTGGTGTGGTTGTACAATCTCCTGCCTCATCGAGCTCATGGACACAGGTAGTTACTACTCATTTTTCCATTTTAGTTAGTGTGTGCACAATTGTTAAAGATTCATGTATATTTCAACATCTTACTAAATTATGGGCACAAATCACCCTAGTATAAAGTCTTTAGGATTTACAACAAATACATAGTCATGTAACTTGTAACTTGTAAATTACCAACACCCCACGTGGATTTTTCTTCCTAGTGCGTGCATTTCTCATCATGCCATGTTTTCGTGCATTTTTAAGCATTTTTCCCTTTATGCATATTTTTGCATTTACAAGGAAAATTTTAGCTTTTATGCAATAGAGGGTTTTTAGTTTCAAAATGCACAACTAAAGTATGAACATATGTAAAAGTATAAAATACAAACTCCACAATTTTAACCACTCAATTTGGAGGTGATATGAGTCTTAGGCATGCATTTTACAGTGAGACAGTTTCACCTTCCAATTTACAAAAAGTCTTGGATCTTGGTTCAATGTAGAAGTCCTTACTCATTTAAAAATGCACTATGGATGATATATATAGATTTAGAATGTTATTAACTTCACCCCAAAACTTAGATAACTAAATTTGGAGAAATATAGAAGCATGGGCATGCATTTCCATCATGTCACTTTCTACTATTTTGGTCTCTCAATTAGGTAGACTTTGTCTCTTTTATACAACAACCACTTTTATGTTTGCAAATGAAAATCTAAATATGTAAATAGGTGTAAAATTATCTAAGACACCCTCTGAAACTTGAATCACTCAAATTGTAAGTGTGTTAAGAGTTGGGCATGCATTTTTGTGAAGCCAAGCATGCATTTCTGCACAAGAGCATAAATTATAGTTTAAAAGAAAAACATGTATTTATTAAGTGTGACTATGCATTTTTAGATGTTGAGGCTTGAACAATATTTAATTAGGGTTTTATGCAACAACAAAAACCATAATCTTAATCATCTATATCATCATATATCAATAACATTGTCATCTACATCTGGCTCAACCTCTTCAACCTCTTAATCTAACACATATGTCTGCTCCCTATGTCCAATGCATCATAAGAATGGCTTTCAGTGTTCAACAACAATTTGATTTTTTTTTACTTTATTAAACAAGCATTGGACCCCCAACATGTTGGTTCATCGTCGAATGCACATTGGTATTCCGAAAGACTGTTTTCGCTTATTTGTCCCAACCCTGACGGACTTGGACCTCTCACGCGTCGTCACTCCAACGAAATTTTCCCACCATGGCATTGTCGAACTAACGGATCCACCACACCATATCATTAGACTGTTGATGGACTGCACCCTCTAGAGTGTCACCACTCTGACATAGGTCGTCAACCATAAGGTCACAATTTTGACGGCGTCCGCGTTATCTTTCTGACGGTACTTACATGTGTCTATGTCGCACTAACGACCAATGTCGTCGGTAAAAAAATGAGAATTTCGATAATGACGGTTTCTTGGAAAATGCCACGTGGCATCCCAATGCATCAAATTAACGACGAGAGCAATTGCGACGATCCAGTGTGACGAAAAGTTGCTTGGTAAAATATTTCCAAAGTTGTCGTGTGGTAGTTTTTTACGTCAGATGTTCGACAGATGGATAGGGTCATTGAGAGTGTGATGAATAGATGGAATTGGGTTCATATGAATACAGACGTGCGTCCATCGAAAGGGCATCAGAACACCGTCAAAAAATGTGCCAAATGTACTAGTAAACCTCTTAGTGAATTAATGAGCATGCAATCTTATGATTTACTTCAAAGAATAAACAAATTTATAACAACTAGATACACAAGGATTCCAATAAGTGATTAAATGCTTCAAAGATAACCAATTAGAAACAAAAGCGTAAATCACAAATATATCCACTTGATAAAGAGGGTTAGGAGTGAGTGGATGTGTGTGCCAAAATTGATATAGAAGATAAACAATGTAAACAATTCAGATTTGCAATTAGATGACTATCACTCAACATATGAAACTTCAAAGAGGCAATAACCACTTTTAAGCTACTTTAGGGAACAAAGAGTGAATCAACTAACATAAATCAATGGTACAATGTGTGCTTTGACTACGAATTGATTATATGCTAGATCTAGGACAAGATTATGGTTATCCACAACTTCTATTCTATTTTTATGATAAAGTAATGCAGTAATTTTAGATTTAGAGTGAAGAGAAGACCATCCAAGAGAGAGAAAATCCACTTGTAAGCAAAGCGTCTTGGATGATTTTACTCCGACAAGATATATGCTATGAAATAAAAACCCAACAAATATTAGAATCAAGTTCTAAAGTTATATAACAATGAACCAAGCAAGAACTTGAAAAATGTGTGGTGAATACCCCTTAGGGTTTCCAACATTAGCACTAGAATTCACCAATAAGATCTATAAGTAAAATATAAGCAATTGAAAGAACTTTAGAGATCAATTTCACCACTAGATATGTAATATAAACTTGTATTAGTAATCTAAAAATGAAACATAGGCTAGGTATGAGTAAAAATGTCTTAGAAAATACTTATTGTAATTGTTGCATTAGATCAAGCAAAGGATGATGTAGATGTAATAGGTGAAGTAAATGCATGTGATAAAGTACAATAAATTAATGTATTATTGATTCATTTTGACTTTTTCATATGTGAGTTATTCAACGTGGTCTTGATTTTATAATGGGATAGAGATTATGATCGTGCATTTTGATTAATGAAAGGCCTATTATTGTCAACAATGGGTTTTATACCAATAGTTGGGTTCCCACTCAAATTGATGTTTCTTATTGGGAATATGAGTAGTGGTTGTTTTTTTGTATGTTGATGGATACACTACTATTCAATCTAAAATTAAAGTATATTGTTGTTATCTTTCTCTTATGTTGCAATGTGCTTATGGTGGATTCCATTGTGTTTGAGCTTCATGATGGTGGTTGAAAATAACAAAAATCAGTGGTTGGATAGGGATTGAAGGGATTAGTAGCTAAGGGTTAGAATCAATATGGATTAGTTAGGGGGTATTGGGATATGGGTTAGGCTGTCAACAAATCGATGAGAAAGAGTAAATCAACACACTAACCTAACACGCCCAAAATGTACACTCAATGTGCCTAACTAACCACACACCTAACCCACACACCTATAATGTACACTTAATGCACCTAATTAACCACACACATAACCCACACACCTAACCCACGTACATAACCCACACACCAAACTTTCACACATAAACAATGTAATCATGGGCGTAAGGGATTCACCTAACACAATCAACACACCTAACCGATGCATATTATACTCATAGTACACATAATGTCCCACACACCCATGCACATAATCATCGCACCTAACATGAGTAATGATGCATCATATGCACCTACCCACATATCTATGCACCTAACCTCGAATGTAACCCTTCTAATTAACACATGCACCTAATGCATGTATATAAGTGACATACTCATGCACATAAGAAACACACATAAGTTATGAATATGCACAAACACCTGACCAAAACATCCACATGGATATGAAACACACCTAGCATGAGTGGTGCACCTAACCCATGTATATAAGTGGCATGCACAAATGGTGTAGTCACACACATAAGTGACATGGGAATGCACATAAATGACACCTAAAATATGCATCTACCTACACGCTTAATCCACACACTTAAACTTTGACACCTAGGACAAGTAATGCACTTAACATATGCACCTACCCACACATCTAAGCCATGCACTTAACCATCACATCTAACCTACATAGTTAACCCATGTATATAAGCAACACACATAAGTGATGCACTCATGCACATAGGTGGTGCATCTAACATGTGCACCTAGCTAGACACCCATGCACATAATCGACACTCCTAACATACATGATGCACTTAACCTATGCTCCTACCCACATATTTTACCAGCACAATTAACACATGCACCTAATTAATGCATGTAAGTGACACACTCACACACATAAGAAACATGCTTGACCTATGCACCTACCCACACAACTAAACACATAAACCACATAACTAACATAAGAGGTGCACTTAACCTGTGCACCTACCTTGCACGCATCTAACCCACATAGTTGATCCATGTATATAAGTGACACATTCACATACATAAATAAGACACTTGAGCTATGCACCTAACCACACACCCATGCAAATAAAAAACACTATGAACATGACTGTTGCACCTAAGTTATGCACCTAATCACACTTCTAACCTATGCACCTTAACCTCACACATAACACTCATAGCTAACTCATACACCTAACCCATTATACAAGTGACACATATAAGCAACACACTCGTGCACATAAGTGACACACCTAACCCATGTACATAAGAGACACATATAAGAGAGACTATCACATGCATAGAAGACATACCTAACCCATGTACACATGCAACAAAAATAAGCAATGCACTCATGTACATGAGTGATGCAAGTAATCTATGCACCTAACCATGCACATAAGCGACACACCTAACATAAGAAATGCACTTAACCTATATTACATTTACCAATACATCTAACCCATGCACCTAACCTATACATGTAACCCACGCACCCAACATGTACATGTAGCCCTTGTAGTTAACCCATATATATAAGTGACACAATCATGTACATAGGCGATGCACCTAACCTGTGCACCTTGAACAAATAAGCAATACACTTGTGCACATAAAAAACACCTAACCTATGCACCTATACACACACACCTAACCCACATACATTAGAAACACACCTAACCCATGTGAATAAGCGGCACACTCGTATACATAAGTGATGTACACAACTCAAATGACACACCTAAACTATGCACCTAACTACACACCCATGCACATAAGCAACATACATAAATGAGTGATGCTCCCAGCCTAACATGATATATGCATCCACATAAGTATCCCAGGAACCTAACATTAAGGTGATTCATTTTATTCAAACATCCCTAAAATATTAAACCATGACCCCTCAAATGTAAATGTTAAGCCTTGGCCCCTAAATCTTGACCCCTACCCCCTAAACCCTAATCCCTAAACTTGAGGAAAGAGGGAACAAAAAAGGACACGGAGTAGATGTTAACATGACACAAATTAATTTAGAATGTTATTAACTTCACCCCAAAACTTAGATAACTAAATTTGGAGCTATATAGAAGCATGGGCATGCATTTCCATTAGGTCACTTTCTACTATTTTGGTCTCTCCATTAGGTAGACTTTTCCTTTTTTATACAGCAACCACTTTTATGTTTGCAAATGAAAATATTAATATGTAAACATGTGTAAAATTATCTAAGACACCCTCAGAAACTTGAATCACTCAAATTATAATTGTGTTAAGACCTGGGCATGTATTTTTGTGAAGCCAGGCATGCATTTATGCACAAGAGGATAAATTACAGTTTAAAAGAAAAACATTTATTTCTTAAGTGTGATTGTGCATTTTCAGATGTGGAAGCTCTAACAAGCTTGAAGTAGGGTTTTATGCAACAATAGAAACCCTAATCTTAATCGTCTATATCATCATCTATCAATAATAATGTCATCTACATCTAAATCAACCTCTTCAACTTTTTAATCTAACACATTTATCTGCTCCCTATGTCCAATGCATCATAAGCATGTCTTTCAGTGTTTAACAACAATTTGAATTTTTTTTTACTTTATTATACAAGCGTCGAACCTCTGACATGTCAGTTCATCGTCAAATGCATGTCGGAATACCAATTGTTTTCTCATGTCCGCCCCAACCCTGATAGACTTGGACCTCTCACATGTCGCCACTCCAAAGGAAGTTTCCCACCATGGTGTCACCGATCTGATGGATCCACCACGCCATATCGTTGGAACACCGATGGACTGCGCCCTCTAGAGTGTCACCACTCTGACATAGGCCATTGACCATAAGGTCGCAATTTTAATGGTGTTTGTGTTAACTTTCCAATGGTATTTACACGCACCTATGTCCCACTAACGACTGATGTCATATGTAAAATGATGATGACTTGGACGATCACGGTTTCTTGGAAAATCCACGTGGCATCCCAATGCATCAAATTAACAACATGAGCAATCGCGACAATCCGATGTGACGAAAAGATGCCTAGTAAAATCTCTCCAAAGTTTCCACGTGGAATTTTTTTACGTCAGATGTTCAATAGATGAATAGGTTCATCGAAAGTGCGACGAATAGATAGAATTGGGTTCATATGAATATAGACGTGAATCCATCGAAAGGGCGTCGGAACATCGTCGGAAAATGTGCCAAATGTACTAGTGGGGGTATCCCTATTTGATTAAAAACCTCAGTGTGAATTGATTACCATGCAATCTTATGATTTACTTCAAAGAATCCACAAATGTATAACAACTAGATGCACAATGATTCCAATAAATTATTAAATACTTCAAAGATAACCAATTAGAAACAAAAGCATAAATCAAAAATATATCCACTTGAGAAAGAGGGTTAGGAGTGAGTGGATGTGTGTGCCAAAATTGATATGGAAGATAAACAATGTAAACACTTCATATTTGCAATTAAATGATTATCACTCAACATATGAAACTTCAAAGAAGCAATAACCACTTTTAAGCTACTTTAGGGCACAAAGAGTGTAATCAGCTAACATAAATGAATGGTGCAATATGTGCTTTGACTACCAATTGATTATATGCTAGATCTAGGACAAGATTATGGATATCCACAACTTCTATTCTATTTTTATGATAAAGTAATGTAGTAATTTTAGATTTAGAGTGAAGAGAAGACCATCCAAGAGAGAGAAAATCCACTTGTAAGCAACGCGTCTTGGATGATTTTACTCGGGCAAGATATATTTTGTGAAATAAAAACCCAAAAAATATTAGAATAAAGTTCTAGAGTTATATAACAATGAACAAAGCAAGAACTTGAAAAATATGTTTTGAATCCCCCTTAGGGTTTCCAACGTTAGCACTAGAATTCACCAATAAGATCTCAAAGTAAAAGATAAGCAATTGAAAGAACTTTAGAGATCAATTTCACCACTAGTTATTTAATATAAACTTGTATTAGTAATCTAGAAATGAAACATAGGCTACGTATGAGAAAAAATCAATCTTTAAGAAACAAACCCTAGCCTTTGGGTTTCTTCAAACCTGATTTTTTATTGTTGTTGTGTATTTTCCAAATTTAACAAAGCCTTAGATCAGGTCTACAAAATGTTAGATAAAACCTTGAAACACAATGCATAGGGCCACTTTGACTTATTAGGGTTAGAGATAAGCAATTAAGCANTATGCATTTTTTTGCATTTACAAAGCAGTTTTTAACCTTTATGCACAGTAGAGGGTTTTTGGTTTGAAAATGCACAACTAAAGGTATGAATAGATGTGAAATGATAAAATACAAAGTCCACAAATTTTATCACTCAATTTGGAGGTCATATGAGTCTTAGGCATGCATTTTATAGTAATCTAGTTTTACCCTCCATTTTACAAAAGGTCTTGAATTTGGGTTCTAGGTAGAAGTCATTTTTCATTTGAAAATGCACTCTGGATCATATAGATAGATTCAGAATGTTATTAACTTCACCCCAAAAATTAGATCACTGAATTTGGATCTATATAGAAGCATGGGCATGCATTTCCATTAGGGCACTTTCTATTGTTTTGGTCTCTCAATTTACAAGGTAGAGTTTGCCTATTTTACAAAGAAGCCACTTTTATGTTTGCAAACGCTAAACTAAATATGTAGACAAGTGTAAAATTATCTAAAACACCCTCAGAAACTTGAATCACTCAAATTGTACGTGTGTTAACACCTCGGCTTGCATTTTTCATCATGCCCTAGTTTCATGCATTTTTAAGAATTCTTCCCTTTATGCATTTTTATTGCATTTACAAGGCAATTTTTAAAATTTATGCACAGTAGAGAGTTTTTTGTTTAAAAATGCACAATTAAAGGTATGAATAGATGTAAAATGATAAAATACAAACTCCACAAATTTAATCACTCAATTTGGAGGTCATATGAGTCCTAGGCATGCATTTTATAATAACATAGTTTTACCCTCCATTTTACAAAAAGTCTTGAATTTGGGTTCCCGGTAGAAGTCCTTTTTCATTTAAAAATGCACTCTAGATTATATAAATAGATTTATAATGTTAGGAACTTCACCCCAAAACTTAGATCACTAAATTTGGAGCTATATAGAAGCGTGAACATGCTTTTCCATTAGGGCACTTTCTATTGTATTTGGTCTCTAGTTTTACAAGGTTTATTTATTTAATTATTATTCAGTCATATAAACTTTTATTCTCTAATGATTTATATAGGTATTTTCAATGGAAATGTAACTAACAACTAGCCAATGTGTGGTGTGGTTGTACAATCTCCTGCCTCATCGAGCTCATGGACACAGGTAGTTACTACTCATTTTTCCATTTTAGTTAGTGTGTGCACAATTGTTAAAGATTCATGTATATTTCAACATCTTACTAAATTATGGGCACAAATCACCCTAGTATAAAGTCTTTAGGATTTACAACAAATACATAGTCATGTAACTTGTAACTTGTAAATTACCAACACCCCACGTGGATTTTTCTTCCTAGTGCGTGCATTTCTCATCATGCCATGTTTTCGTGCATTTTTAAGCATTTTTCCCTTTATGCATATTTTTGCATTTACAAGGAAAATTTTAGCTTTTATGCAATAGAGGGTTTTTAGTTTCAAAATGCACAACTAAAGTATGAACATATGTAAAAGTATAAAATACAAACTCCACAATTTTAACCACTCAATTTGGAGGTGATATGAGTCTTAGGCATGCATTTTACAGTGAGACAGTTTCACCTTCCAATTTACAAAAAGTCTTGGATCTTGGTTCAATGTAGAAGTCCTTACTCATTTAAAAATGCACTATGGATGATATATATAGATTTAGAATGTTATTAACTTCACCCCAAAACTTAGATAACTAAATTTGGAGAAATATAGAAGCATGGGCATGCATTTCCATCATGTCACTTTCTACTATTTTGGTCTCTCAATTAGGTAGACTTTGTCTCTTTTATACAACAACCACTTTTATGTTTGCAAATGAAAATCTAAATATGTAAATAGGTGTAAAATTATCTAAGACACCCTCTGAAACTTGAATCACTCAAATTGTAAGTGTGTTAAGAGTTGGGCATGCATTTTTGTGAAGCCAAGCATGCATTTCTGCACAAGAGCATAAATTATAGTTTAAAAGAAAAACATGTATTTATTAAGTGTGACTATGCATTTTTAGATGTTGAGGCTTGAACAATATTTAATTAGGGTTTTATGCAACAACAAAAACCATAATCTTAATCATCTATATCATCATATATCAATAACATTGTCATCTACATCTGGCTCAACCTCTTCAACCTCTTAATCTAACACATATGTCTGCTCCCTATGTCCAATGCATCATAAGAATGGCTTTCAGTGTTCAACAACAATTTGATTTTTTTTTACTTTATTAAACAAGCATTGGACCCCCAACATGTTGGTTCATCGTCGAATGCACATTGGTATTCCGAAAGACTGTTTTCGCTTATTTGTCCCAACCCTGACGGACTTGGACCTCTCACGCGTCGTCACTCCAACGAAATTTTCCCACCATGGCATTGTCGAACTAACGGATCCACCACACCATATCATTAGACTGTTGATGGACTGCACCCTCTAGAGTGTCACCACTCTGACATAGGTCGTCAACCATAAGGTCACAATTTTGACGGCGTCCGCGTTATCTTTCTGACGGTACTTACATGTGTCTATGTCGCACTAACGACCAATGTCGTCGGTAAAAAAATGAGAATTTCGATAATGACGGTTTCTTGGAAAATGCCACGTGGCATCCCAATGCATCAAATTAACGACGAGAGCAATTGCGACGATCCAGTGTGACGAAAAGTTGCTTGGTAAAATATTTCCAAAGTTGTCGTGTGGTAGTTTTTTACGTCAGATGTTCGACAGATGGATAGGGTCATTGAGAGTGTGATGAATAGATGGAATTGGGTTCATATGAATACAGACGTGCGTCCATCGAAAGGGCATCAGAACACCGTCAAAAAATGTGCCAAATGTACTAGTAAACCTCTTAGTGAATTAATGAGCATGCAATCTTATGATTTACTTCAAAGAATAAACAAATTTATAACAACTAGATACACAAGGATTCCAATAAGTGATTAAATGCTTCAAAGATAACCAATTAGAAACAAAAGCGTAAATCACAAATATATCCACTTGATAAAGAGGGTTAGGAGTGAGTGGATGTGTGTGCCAAAATTGATATAGAAGATAAACAATGTAAACAATTCAGATTTGCAATTAGATGACTATCACTCAACATATGAAACTTCAAAGAGGCAATAACCACTTTTAAGCTACTTTAGGGAACAAAGAGTGAATCAACTAATATAAATCAATGGTGCAATGTGTGCTTTGACTACCAATTCATTATATGTTAGATCTAGGACAAGATTATGGTTATCCACAACTTCTATTCTATTTTTATGATAAAGTAATGCAGTAATTTTAGATTTAGAGTGCAGAGAAGACCATCCAAGAGAGAGAAAATCCACTTGTAAGCAACGCGTCTTGGATGATTTTACTCCGACAAGATATATGCTATGAAATAACAACCCAGCAAATATTAGAATCAAGTTCTAAAGTTATATAACAATGAACCAAGCAAGAACTTGAAAAATATGTGGTGAATACCCCTTAGGGTTTCCAACATTAGCACTAGAATTCACCAATAAGATCTATAAGTAAAATATAAGCAATTGAAATAACTTTAGAGATCAATTTTACCACTAGATATGTAATATAAACTTGTATTAGTACTCTAAAAATGAAACATAGGCTAGGTATGAGTAAAAATGTCTTAGAATATACTTATTGTAATTGTTGCATTAGGTCAAGCAAAGGATGATGTAGATGTAATAGGTGAAGTAAATGCATGTGATAAAGTACAATAAATTAATGTATTATTGATTCATTTTGACTTTTTCATATGTGAGTTATTCAACATGGTCTTGATTTTATAATGGGATAGAGATTATGATCATGCATTTTGATTAATGAAAGGCCTTTTATTGTCGACAATGGGTTTTATACCAATAGTTGGGTTCCCACTCAAATTGATGTTTCTTATTGGGAATATGAGTAGTGGTTGTTTTTTTGTATGTTGATGGATACACTACTATTCAATCTAAAATTAAAGTATATTGTTGTTATCTTTCTCTTATGTTGCAATGTGCTTATGGTGGATTCCATTGTGTTTGAGCTTCATGATGGTGGTTGAAAATAACAAAAATCAGTGGTTGGATAGGGATTGAAGGGATTAGTAGCTAAGGGTTAGAATCAATATGGATTAGTTAGGGGGTATTGGGATATGGGTTAGGCTGTCAACAAATCGATGAGAAAGAGTAAATCAACACACTAACCTAACACGCCCAAAATGTACACTCAATGTGCCTAACTAACCACACACCTAACCCACACACCTATAATGTACACTTAATGCACCTAATTAACCACACACATAACCCACACACCTAACCCACGTACATAACCCACACACCAAACTTTCACACATAAACAATGTAATCATGGGCGTAAGGGATTCACCTAACACAATCAACACACCTAACCGATGCATATTATACTCATAGTACACATAATGTCCCACACACCCATGCACATAATCATCGCACCTAACATGAGTAATGATGCATCATATGCACCTACCCACATATCTATGCACCTAACCTCGAATGTAACCCTTCTAATTAACACATGCACCTAATGCATGTATATAAGTGACATACTCATGCACATAAGAAACACACATAAGTTATGAATATGCACAAACACCTGACCAAAACATCCACATGGATATGAAACACACCTAGCATGAGTGGTGCACCTAACCCATGTATATAAGTGGCATGCACAAATGGTGTAGTCACACACATAAGTGACATGGGAATGCACATAAATGACACCTAAAATATGCATCTACCTACACGCTTAATCCACACACTTAAACTTTGACACCTAGGACAAGTAATGCACTTAACATATGCACCTACCCACACATCTAAGCCATGCACTTAACCATCACATCTAACCTACATAGTTAACCCATGTATATAAGCAACACACATAAGTGATGCACTCATGCACATAGGTGGTGCATCTAACATGTGCACCTAGCTAGACACCCATGCACATAATCGACACTCCTAACATACATGATGCACTTAACCTATGCTCCTACCCACATATTTTACCAGCACAATTAACACATGCACCTAATTAATGCATGTAAGTGACACACTCACACACATAAGAAACATGCTTGACCTATGCACCTACCCACACAACTAAACACATAAACCACATAACTAACATAAGAGGTGCACTTAACCTGTGCACCTACCTTGCACGCATCTAACCCACATAGTTGATCCATGTATATAAGTGACACATTCACATACATAAATAAGACACTTGAGCTATGCACCTAACCACACACCCATGCAAATAAAAAACACTATGAACATGACTGTTGCACCTAAGTTATGCACCTAATCACACTTCTAACCTATGCACCTTAACCTCACACATAACACTCATAGCTAACTCATACACCTAACCCATTATACAAGTGACACATATAAGCAACACACTCGTGCACATAAGTGACACACCTAACCCATGTACATAAGAGACACATATAAGAGAGACTATCACATGCATAGAAGACATACCTAACCCATGTACACATGCAACAAAAATAAGCAATGCACTCATGTACATGAGTGATGCAAGTAATCTATGCACCTAACCATGCACATAAGCGACACACCTAACATAAGAAATGCACTTAACCTATATTACATTTACCAATACATCTAACCCATGCACCTAACCTATACATGTAACCCACGCACCCAACATGTACATGTAGCCCTTGTAGTTAACCCATATATATAAGTGACACAATCATGTACATAGGCGATGCACCTAACCTGTGCACCTTGAACAAATAAGCAATACACTTGTGCACATAAAAAACACCTAACCTATGCACCTATACACACACACCTAACCCACATACATTAGAAACACACCTAACCCATGTGAATAAGCGGCACACTCGTATACATAAGTGATGTACACAACTCAAATGACACACCTAAACTATGCACCTAACTACACACCCATGCACATAAGCAACATACATAAATGAGTGATGCTCCCAGCCTAACATGATATATGCATCCACATAAGTATCCCAGGAACCTAACATTAAGGTGATTCATTTTATTCAAACATCCCTAAAATATTAAACCATGACCCCTCAAATGTAAATGTTAAGCCTTGGCCCCTAAATCTTGACCCCTACCCCCTAAACCCTAATCCCTAAACTTGAGGAAAGAGGGAACAAAAAAGGACACGGAGTAGATGTTAACATGACACAAATTAATTTAGAATGTTATTAACTTCACCCCAAAACTTAGATAACTAAATTTGGAGCTATATAGAAGCATGGGCATGCATTTCCATTAGGTCACTTTCTACTATTTTGGTCTCTCCATTAGGTAGACTTTTCCTTTTTTATACAGCAACCACTTTTATGTTTGCAAATGAAAATATTAATATGTAAACATGTGTAAAATTATCTAAGACACCCTCAGAAACTTGAATCACTCAAATTATAATTGTGTTAAGACCTGGGCATGTATTTTTGTGAAGCCAGGCATGCATTTATGCACAAGAGGATAAATTACAGTTTAAAAGAAAAACATTTATTTCTTAAGTGTGATTGTGCATTTTCAGATGTGGAAGCTCTAACAAGCTTGAAGTAGGGTTTTATGCAACAATAGAAACCCTAATCTTAATCGTCTATATCATCATCTATCAATAATAATGTCATCTACATCTAAATCAACCTCTTCAACTTTTTAATCTAACACATTTATCTGCTCCCTATGTCCAATGCATCATAAGCATGTCTTTCAGTGTTTAACAACAATTTGAATTTTTTTTTACTTTATTATACAAGCGTCGAACCTCTGACATGTCAGTTCATCGTCAAATGCATGTCGGAATACCAATTGTTTTCTCATGTCCGCCCCAACCCTGATAGACTTGGACCTCTCACATGTCGCCACTCCAAAGGAAGTTTCCCACCATGGTGTCACCGATCTGATGGATCCACCACGCCATATCGTTGGAACACCGATGGACTGCGCCCTCTAGAGTGTCACCACTCTGACATAGGCCATTGACCATAAGGTCGCAATTTTAATGGTGTTTGTGTTAACTTTCCAATGGTATTTACACGCACCTATGTCCCACTAACGACTGATGTCATATGTAAAATGATGATGACTTGGACGATCACGGTTTCTTGGAAAATCCACGTGGCATCCCAATGCATCAAATTAACAACATGAGCAATCGCGACAATCCGATGTGACGAAAAGATGCCTAGTAAAATCTCTCCAAAGTTTCCACGTGGAATTTTTTTACGTCAGATGTTCAATAGATGAATAGGTTCATCGAAAGTGCGACGAATAGATAGAATTGGGTTCATATGAATATAGACGTGAATCCATCGAAAGGGCGTCGGAACATCGTCGGAAAATGTGCCAAATGTACTAGTGGGGGTATCCCTATTTGATTAAAAACCTCAGTGTGAATTGATTACCATGCAATCTTATGATTTACTTCAAAGAATCCACAAATGTATAACAACTAGATGCACAATGATTCCAATAAATTATTAAATACTTCAAAGATAACCAATTAGAAACAAAAGCATAAATCAAAAATATATCCACTTGAGAAAGAGGGTTAGGAGTGAGTGGATGTGTGTGCCAAAATTGATATGGAAGATAAACAATGTAAACACTTCATATTTGCAATTAAATGATTATCACTCAACATATGAAACTTCAAAGAAGCAATAACCACTTTTAAGCTACTTTAGGGCACAAAGAGTGTAATCAGCTAACATAAATGAATGGTGCAATATGTGCTTTGACTACCAATTGATTATATGCTAGATCTAGGACAAGATTATGGATATCCACAACTTCTATTCTATTTTTATGATAAAGTAATGTAGTAATTTTAGATTTAGAGTGAAGAGAAGACCATCCAAGAGAGAGAAAATCCACTTGTAAGCAACGCGTCTTGGATGATTTTACTCGGGCAAGATATATTTTGTGAAATAAAAACCCAAAAAATATTAGAATAAAGTTCTAGAGTTATATAACAATGAACAAAGCAAGAACTTGAAAAATATGTTTTGAATCCCCCTTAGGGTTTCCAACGTTAGCACTAGAATTCACCAATAAGATCTCAAAGTAAAAGATAAGCAATTGAAAGAACTTTAGAGATCAATTTCACCACTAGTTATTTAATATAAACTTGTATTAGTAATCTAGAAATGAAACATAGGCTACGTATGAGAAAAAATCAATCTTTAAGAAACAAACCCTAGCCTTTGGGTTTCTTCAAACCTGATTTTTTATTGTTGTTGTGTATTTTCCAAATTTAACAAAGCCTTAGATCAGGTCTACAAAATGTTAGATAAAACCTTGAAACACAATGCATAGGGCCACTTTGACTTATTAGGGTTAGAGATAAGCAATTAAGCATAAACCCTTGATAAAATAAGTCTAGGAAATGAAATGAAGTGTTAAATTTGCACTAGACTTGGAAAGAAAACTAAATTTGTGATTTTTTTATGATTTTCACCATTAGATTTCTTTCTAAACAAACTAAAACAAAATATTTTGGATTTTTTGGATTTTTTGGTTGGTTGTTGGGAGAAGAAAATTGGCTTTTGCACCAAGGATTATGGGGCCAAGATGGATGCCCCTCAAAGAATTGGTTATTCTTATCTTAATGATTGAGGTTGATATATTAGAACCCCTAGGATAGAATAATTTATTATCTATTCAAGATAAGGTATGAAGACCAAGGCCCTACAAGGAGGGATTCCACAAGGGAAAAAACCTTTGCCAACTAGATCAACTATAATTTGAAATAAATACTTAAAACCCTTGCCAAGGAATCAAGAGGGAAAAGAAAAGGTGTGAATACTTACCCAAGCTAACAAGAGAAGAAGGAAGGAACAAACCCTAAAATTTCTTCTTTCCAAGTGGTACAGTAACCCTTCAATGGATTGATCTTGAAAGCTTGTAGAAGTCTTGAAATATCATAACAAATATTTGATGAACTAAGAGTAAACCAAGAACGAGAAAGCTCCAAGAAGTGACACCAAAATGTCCAATAGGTAGATCTTTAACAAATTGTATTCTCAAATGGTATCCAACAACAAAAACAACATGGAATGAGAGGAGAGCCTCTATTTATAGAGGAGGCTTCTACATCCTTCTCCTTCTTTATTAGTTTCTAATCTCCCTAAATTTAGCCTAGGAGATCTACAAAAGTGACTTGTCATCCACATAATGAAGGAGACCAAGTCAAGCTACAAGTAAAGCATGCCACATGTACATAACACCCTCAAGAGAAGGGTTCATCCCACAAAAGAGAGGTCGACTCGGTGTAGAAGCTCAATGCTCCCTTGTAAATGCATAGTCCAAGCCTCAAATATTGGTGTAGAATCATCCCAAGCAAATAATAAGCCAACGTCTAGCCTCCAAAGGTGGAACGACCCCATGGAAAGAGTGAATAAGGCCCCAAGAAGTGGACAACACCTAAAATCATGTTCACAAATTCTCAAAACATGTTTGCAAGATATGACCATGTCCATATCTCAAGCAAATATACCTCCACAAAGCATGGAAAGTGACGCTCCCAGTCAAAAATAGGTCATAAGACCCTCGACGGCTAGTGTGACATCCACATGAGTGAGGTTGGCCCTCAAATCAAGTAACAAATAACTCTAAAAGTGATGAATGAGGAGAGTGCTCTAGCATCTGTGACACGGCATGCAATGAAGTGACCCATGCAAGTGTAAATAGCCCCAAAGTTCCCTAGATGATGTGATTGGTGCCTTGGGATATGTGTACTATCTCGATATCCATGAAATTTCCTCGGGAAATGTGAAACTGAGTGAGCATCTACATAATCATCCCCAAGAGTAGATGGCCAAAGTGTGACAAATACATAATATGGGAGCCCATGCTTAGGTGTAAGGTAAGTGTGCTTTAAATATGTATGACAACCTTTACAACATGAACAACACTTTTGCATTACATATAAAGAAGTGAGAGAGATTAGAGATTCCCCTAGATCATTTGTTCTAGTATATCCATCCAAAGACACTCGCATACCTACCTAGATCATAAATGATTGACATGACGGCGAGTTACTACCGCTAAGTGATAGTTAGTCAGAGCCATAAGAGCAAAGAATATCTTGAAATGGGGACTAAAAGGATGGACCATGACCGACTTGTTATCACACAAGTTGTAGGTTGGGCAAAGCCCGACCCAACCACTAAATGGTGACAACTAAGAGGTCACCTACCCACTATCACATTATGCAGGTGTCCCCGTCACTTTAGAGGTGAGGTAATCACCTTAAAGGGGAATCTTGATGACCCTAGGGGGAAAGGGATGAAGACGAATGAAAATGGAGATGAATTTCCTAGAGGCCAAGTCTAAATGGTATGAAGTTATTGGAATGAGGTCTTCAGAAGGTCCAAGGGTTTCCAAGTAGTTTGAGTGACCCGCCAAGTGTGATTACATGCCCGAGACACAAGAAAAACAAGCATATGTTGCAATAAAATCAAGTGGACAAGCAATTGAAGATTGTTGTTCCTAATAACAGAAGTTAGTAACTAATGTATATCAGCAAATAAATATATCTAAATCAGCATAAAGTGAACTTAAGACTAGTTAACCAATGTCAAAGAAAAACTAGCAATTGAGTATGAATTATGTGAAGTACTTTCTGAGGAAGTAAGAGGGTTGTTATGAAATGATTTTCTGCATTAATTTATCAGCATTATGGCTGTAGCATTCAAAGGTGTACAATAGAAAAATAAACCATCAAAATGTCCCCCAAATTAGCCTAATTAGTAGATTAGGTGACTGAAGTTTGGGGGGTTTCTTAGGGTTAATTTGTGAGATATTAATGGTCTAGTGTTAGGTTTTTCTGTAGCCTTATAGTTGTAGGAAACAAATTAGTACAGAAAAAAAACTATTGGGATAAAGAGGATGTCTCAATGAGGCAAGAGAGCCAAGGGATCAAAGAAAACTTTCCAAAAGAGATAGACTTATAATTCGCAAAAATCATGTTTACCAAGGCAATGATTTTATATCTCCAATCCAATAATAACTGACTAGTGCTCTTAACAATTGGGTTAATGGGGTCATGCAAAGAAAGAGATATAGAAGCTAGCTCCTTGGGGGTGTAAACCCTCTTACT